>UYYG01000064.1:0-172354 GCA_900625125.1 Dracunculus medinensis | reverse complement strand
ATTATTATTATTATTAATTATTATTATTATTAATTATTATTATTATTATTAATTATTATTATTATTATTTTTATTATTTTTATTATTATTTTTATTATTATTTTTATTACTACTACTACTATTATTATTTATAGTTTTATTTTATCTAAATCTGCAACGAATTTAGAGATTTTGCAAAAAAGCGCAATGTGCATGAACTAATAGCAAAAAGTATCGCGCCTTCTATATATGGTTCAGATGATATCAAAAAAGCAATTGCATGCTTATTGTTTGGTGGTTCGCGTAAAAGGTGTTATTTTCTATAGTATTCTGGTCTAAAAAATGGTCTAAAAGTCTAATTTTTTCTCCTTTATTCTGATTCAATTTGTGAATAAGCTTTTTATTTCCCAGATTACCGGATAGTCTTACTCGTCGAGGGGATATAAACGTGCTTTTGCTGGGGGATCCCGGAACTGCTAAGAGCCAACTTTTAAAATTTGTTGAAAAGGTTTTTCTTCAATTTTCATTGAAATTTATTTTCATTTATTTTTTATACATTTTTTGAGATTTTTTGATTGATATGGAGTTAATATGGAAATTAACTTTCCTCTGAAGAATTTCGCATTTTTTTTAAGGTTGCTCCGATTGGAGTGTACACATCAGGGAAAGGCAGTAGTGCGGCTGGTCTTACTGCTTCAGTAATTCGTGATCCTCAGTCGGTAAGCTTCATTGAAAGCTTCATCTAAGTAAAACTTTTTAAATACTTGCTTGAATTTTTGAAATACCGTGATCTACTATTTAGTTTTTTCTTCTGTTTTATTTCTACTTTTTTTACTCATTCTTAATATATAATGTAATTGTATATTATTGTTTAATTTAAATTACAGCGTTCATTTATAATGGAAGGTGGTGCAATGGTATTAGCTGATGGTGGGATCGTATGTATTGATGAATTCGATAAAATGCGTGAGGATGATCGTGTTGCAATTCATGAGGCAATGGAGCAACAAACCATTAGTATTGCAAAAGTATGATTTAAAAAGTATATAATATAATTTCATCTAATTTCATTAAAATTTCATTTCATTAAAATAATTTAAAATTAAAAAGAGATTTTAAAAGAGATTAAAATAAAAAAAATGATTTTTTTTGCAAATTTAAATAAATTTATAAATTTATTAAATAAATTTATGATGAGAGATATAGTACACTGATTTTAAAAAATTCGATTTTATTATAAAATCTTAATAGTTATGAAAATTGTAAATTTTTAGGCAGGTATCACGACCACATTAAATTCTCGTTGTTCAGTGCTTGCTGCAGCAAATTCTGTTTTTGGTCGTTGGGATGATGCTAAGGGTGATGAAAATATTGATTTCATGCCAACCATACTTTCTCGTTTCGATATGATTTTTATTGTGAGGGATACTTATGATGTAACTCGAGATTTGGTTAGTGAAATATTTTTTCTGAAATTTGGGGTTTTCTTGAACTTATTTTACAGAGTATTTTGCTGTTAAATTCAGCTGATTTAAAAATTTTTTTTTGAAAATTACAAGGATAAATTTTTCGATTGATTGAAATTTCAGGTCTTGGCTAAGCATGTTATTTCTGTTCACGTCAATGCTTCATTAAATGTAACCCATGAAGAAAATATCGAAGAAGACATATCACTAGAATTTTTAAAGAAGTTAGTTTTAGTTTTGTTTTAATTTCTTGGCAAAATCTGATTTTTTATTTAGCATAAAAGATGAGAAACGTTTAATTTTTTTCTATTCTCCGGCTAGCCTTATTTCTTTTTATTTTTTTGAACTACATATTTTGATATTAAGATACATTGCCTACTGCCGTGAGACTTGTGCTCCTCGTTTATCTGATACTGCCGGTGAAAAATTGGTCCATAGTTACGTGCGAATGCGTAACCCGCCAGTGGATCCAGCTCAAAAACGTTAAACATGATTTTAATTTTGTCAAAATTTTAATTTATTTATTTTAATTTGTATGCTTTCTAGATTTAAAAGATTGTAAAAATTTATGATTATTTCATTCGTTTTTATAGAATCTAAATATCACCTTCCGGTTATACCAATTACGGTACGCCAATTGGAAGCTATTATACGTATGAGTGAATCATTTGCCAAGATGGAATTATCACCTTTTGCTCATGAGCGACATGTAGAAGAAGCACTTCGTCTGTTTCATGTTTCTACAATTGAAGCAGCTGCTACTGGAAACTTAATCGGTTATTTTTTATATAGATTCTTCATATATAGCGCTGTTTGTATATCTTTTATATTTCAGGTATCGAAGGTTTTACTACGATTGAAGATCAAGAAGCCTTTTTCCGCATCGAACGACAATTAAGAAAACGCTTTTCTCTTGGGACACATGTCTCTGAATATCTTATTGTTCAAGATTTTATTCGGCAAAATTATCCTGAGATGCTTATTAGAAAGGTAGAAGCCTATTTCAAATAATTTTTTATTCTCTCTTTCTCATGTTTTTTTCATTATTCAATTATATCAGGTATTTAAGTCAATTTTTCATTTTTGTTTCAAATTTTTATTTTTATTGATTTGTTCTATAATTACGACCTATAATAATTGTAACTTATATATAAATTGTTGTTATGTAAATTGTTCAAAGAGGCTTAAAAAATTAGATTCATTGGCGATTTAACTTTGCTTTTTTGTAGTTAAAAGTATTTTTAGGTCATTCAGTCACTTGTCCAACGTGGTGATCTTCAATATCGCATGCAAAGAAAGATGCTTTATCGTGTGAGATGATTTATTGTGATTTCAAATAATATTTATAAGATTATTTTTTGAAAATTATTTGCCTTTTAATGGTGGCATGCACCAACAAACTTTCTCCAGTTCGTGATTGGGTCGAAACAAATTCTGTAGAATATTTCTTCTGATAGTTTCATTTTGTTTTAATTTAAATAAAAATTAAGAATATATTCGGTGGAGGTTTACTGTTTATTTCTTTTAATTTTGCTTTATTTTATCCGTTTCCTGTTTACCAGTATTGTTTAGATAATTAGCACTTAAAAGGTTAATTTTTAATTTAGTTCTGTGTTTGTTTGCTTAATACTCTGTGGTTGCTGCAGAGTATTACCTAATATAATCAGAGGATTCCGATGAAGTCTTCATTGAACGGTGTCTCTAAATTAATCTCTGATATCTGTTAAAAATCGGATTGTTAGGGGTCCATTTCATCTACAAATAGCTATATTGTGAAGAATATTCTAATTTCAAGTGTTATTAAATATGGTTAGTAAGGTTGATATTAAAAATCTATCTGCTTTTAAACAGTCAAACTTTTCAAACTGTTTTTCCATGCATATCAAGCTGAGAAAATCTATCATGATTACTTCCATCCTTTGCTGGAAATCACATAATCTACATTAATAATATCGTCATATAACTTCTACATTGGTCCTATGCCTATCACAAGAATGCACCTGTTGCTATTTGCTAAACATAGCGTCAAAATCGAGGAGGACCAATGGAGGCCTAGGCTGATATATAGAAAAAGTTTCAAGCGCAAAGGCATAGGCGGCCTAGCGATAAACAGTGGAAAGAGGAGAGATTTCTGTTATTTTTTTATTATAGCGTCAGGTCGAGAGACGTGTCGAGATAGATGTAATTGAGTATTTTAAGAAAGCAATTTGCAAGGCCAGTTTAACGTTCTTTATTTTTTCAACATAGTACTTTCTTAATTTTTTTTCAAAAATTTCTTAACAAATAAGTTTTATGCATTGTTGTCCAAATAAATACATTTATTTGGTAGTTTTGTCGTTGTTCACTTTGCATGGATATTCAATGAACTTAGCACATGACTCGCAGACGACGCGGTGTAAGCTATCTGGATGAATTTTTGAATGAGATATTTAATTTCTTAATTATATTCAAGAGGGACAAATTTTCAAATATTTTGTATTCTTTTGTACCAGTTGGCTAAAGATTGGACAAAATTCTAGCGATTCTTGCATCTAGGAATGCTTTCTTTCTTTCTGCAGGATTTTTGTGGAACAGCTGAGAGATTGGTCCAAAATCAAGGCTCGATTGCAGTTCTCTTATATTGGCTTGGAATCTGGTTAAGAAGCTAAGAAGTTATCTTTTTTTAAACTTGAGATATTTTACTCGCTGTTCCGCTATGACTTTGCACCTACTTTGTATCAAAAAGCGTAGCCCATACTGGTTAAAATATTAAACATTTAATTACCTTAATTTCGTTCATCGGTTCGGATTTTATTTCGTCCATTTCCAGCCAAAATGGGATGAAATTTTTATAGCCAATCAGCTGAAATAGTTATAGTTTTATTTGTTATATTTAATGAAAAAAAAGGCTTATTTTTGTATTCTTCATTTCATTTAAGTCGTTGCGGTTATTCTATCACTTTTTTGATTAAATTGTCGATGATTGATTATGTTCGATTCAGGTTTTGATTTTCTTTCATAGGAAAATCTTAACTTGCTAGTGGAAGGGAAATCTGAATATTTGATGAGAACCTACGTATACTCTCCCCCTAAATGGCTGTGACGAATTGAAAAAATTTTTGTTGAGGGGTCGTTTCAAAAAAATACTCTCGATTTATTTTTGTGAATTTATTTTTCATTTCTGATCACAATTCAGCTAAGTCGTCTTAAACTTTTACTTTTTTTTCTTACCAAAAACGATTAAAATAAATAAAATAAACTAAAATTAATTAAATTGTATGAATTATATATATATATATATATATATATATATATATATATTTCAAATTTCATTGTCCATTTTATTATTTTTTATACTGGTTAAAATATTAAACATTTAACTATCTTAATTTTTCATCGGTTCGAAAAATTTAATTTTTTTTTTTTGTGCTTGGCAGGAGTAAACCTTCTATTATGTCAAAAATCCAGGTGGCTGCTGGGAACCCACCTGTAACTCTATCACCAAGTGACTCTATGGTGAAAGGGTCAGATACACTTCATACGGCGTCCGCATTCCCCGACGCGCATGATACTTCGAGCCCGGTGGTACATGCGATAAGTATACAATCCGGACTTAAAGCGATCCCAAATAAAATATGCTCTTAAGCGAGGGTAATTGCTCGAAATCTATCAAGGGGAACAGCCCTTTGCATGCGCGGCGAGGTATTAGCCGTATCAGCGTGGAACGTCAAAACGCTTATGGACGTTGCGAGCCAAACAATCACTGTCCACACCCTGTCTAAGTATCGTGTGGATATCGCTTGCTTGTCGGAGGTCCGTCTTCCTCACTTTGGGTCTCGAGCAATTATTAATTCTGGTTCAGAGCAGAGATACTGGCTATATCACTGTGGTGTTTCGAATAACTCGGGATGAAATGGCGTAGCGATTGTCTGATAAGGGCCCATTCTTCTTTGATTGAGTGGAAACCGGTAAACGACCGTATGGCCTATGCCCATTTTAAGAATAAGTTCTGCAGTATCTCGGTCATTAGTATCTATGCTGCAACTCTGTCGGCAGATGACCATGATAAAGATAAGTTCTATGCGGAACTTCAACTGCTAACAAAATCTCTATCGAAACATGATAATCATAATCGGGGGAGCCTGGAATGCTCGCGTATAATGCAGCTGCGATGACCTCAACAATTGGCAAATATGGCATCGGAGATCGGTGCGCCAACGAGGAACGTCTTCTTCGTTATGCCGAAGAGCATGAACTTTTTGTTATTAATATTTCCGGCATCATAGAAAACATTTAGTCACGTGGAACACCCCGGACAACCAACACTTCAACCAGATCGATTATATTTTAGTTAGTCGCCGTTAGAAGAGTTCCGCATTAGATAGTCGTTCCTATCGCGGAAACGTGGAAACAGGCAATCTTCATGGATCTGACCATGTTATGGTTCGAGCCAAGATCCACATAAAACTGACAACTCAAAGAAAACTGCATCCCCCAAGATCCTTCAACTATCTCAAACTAAAAAATTCGGGGACAGTAAGCGCATTTCAAACCGAATTATTGAAGCATCTCGATGGTATAACTATTAATGATTTCCTAGAATAGTAAACGAATACTGGTCCGAACTAAAGGAATTCTATGAAAGTTTCTACCACTTCCACGCTAAGGTATACTAGTAGGAAGTGCGCTAGTTGAGTATCGGAAGCAATTATCTGAAAAAGCTGCCAAAGCACGAATGTCAGGTGATCCTGTTTACCGGGCGCTTCGAAGATTTGCAGTGAAAGCAGCAAGACGGGACAGAAATCACTATTGAAGTGATATGGCCTCAAGAATGGATGCGGCGGCTCGATTAAGCGACAATAGGGAACTATTCTGCCTTCTTCATAAAGCAACTGATTCGGGGAACGATCGTGAAATTTTAAGAGATAGAAACGGCTTACTGATCAAAAGTATTAAGGACCACCTCATAAGATGGAAAGAATTTCTTTGAGGCCAAACTTAACCATGAAGCCCATCTGTTGCCCCTGATATAGCTGATACGCTTGCGGAAGCATACGCTTGCAATTGCGAGCCTCCAACAGAAGATGAAATAATTTCCGTTATTCATAAGCTTAAGGCCAATAAAACTCCAGGAGAAGATGGTCTTCGGGCTGACCTTTTCAAATATTGTTCATCGTCCTTCATAACGCATCTTCAACAAATGTACTCTTTAGTATGGAAAAAATGAATATTACCAGATGATTGAAGCAAAGCAATTCTGCTCCCAATTCTCAAGAAAGGTGATAGAGCATGTTGCGACAATTATCGAGGCATCAGCCTATTAGACGTCTCAGCAAAAATTTTTGCTTCCCTGCTACTTAATAGACTTATGGAAGTACGAGACAGCAGCATGCGCCTTAATCAAGCTGATCAGGGCACGGGTTGTGCTGACCAGATATTCACGTTAAGTAGGGTGTTGGAACATCGCTTCAAATATTTGCAACCCACTGTCACGTGTTTCATCGACTTTGCGGCTACCTTTGATTCAATTGATAGAGCGGCGCGTTGGAGGTGATGGAACATGACGGTATTCCAGCGAAAATCATTAGACTCATAAAGGTATTTTATGAATGCACTTCGGCGCAGGTCTGTCTATATAGGGAACTGACAGATTCCTTCGAAATAAGAACAGGTGTCCATTAAGGTCCTTTCCCCCACAACATTCAACTATGAGATAGACTGGGTAATGGACACCGCTTGTCGGTACTCAAGGGATGTACAAGTAGTCTAGAGATCTTGAATACGCTGATACGTTGATGATGTAGTCATTTTTACTGTTATGATAAAATGCAAATAATGCTAAATAACGTGTCAACAACTGCAGCGAGAATCGGATTCAGGATTAATGTAAATAAAACGAAGGTCTTATGTGCAAAAAGCTGATAAAATGCCTCTTTTTGTAAATTCATTGCCGGTTGAGGAAGTGCCCGATTTCAAATACCTTTTGTCCACTCTAATACCTTTGACCACTCTTGTCTAAGGTACATTTTACGGGTTCCTCGAGCGGATAAAATATCATATGATCGCATCCATCTTCCACTCTCATATCACTTCAAATATCACTTGCATTAATAATGCTATCACACCTTCGCCTTCGGTGGTTAGGGAACGTTCTCCATCGTCCACCACAGAAGTTGTCGCATATTTCGTTACTTGCTAAACCGTGTGATGGATGGAGCCAAAAGCGAGGTGGGCCAATCAAAACCTGGATTGATACGGTCAGGAAAGATTTTTAACGTATAGGTGGACCAGCAATATATGGATTTAGACGATGGAAAAAGGAATGGCTTCCATTACTGTCGACGATGGCATCAGATCGCGCCGATTGGAAGCGTCTCACCCTTGTAGCCGTTGGAGCCAGCCTAACCAGTAATGGTGAGGGCTGTTAGAAGAAGAAGAAGAAAATGGCTGTGGCAAGGCTAATCGCATTGCCGTAATCGTCATTGGAGACAGCCGAGAAATAGTGAGTAATTTTAAAAGGAAGAAAGGCTTATTGCCATTTCCATAGGAATGAATAAATTTTTCATCGCTTGAGTCAAATTCATACAGTATGAAAATGATTATTCTTTTTTTTCAAGAGTATTATTTACAACATACTTAAGTGCACAGTGGGAATGGGGAGACAAGAGGAAGTTGGGATGGCTCATTAGACTTTCGCTCGAGCGCCAATGCTGGGTTTCCAGAAGCATGCCTTTCATAAATCCAGATGCTAACTTACTCACCAATATTTCTGTCCCCTCTGGCGAAATTTTTATGGTCCGGCGGGAGAACGGGAGCGCACTTAGTCATAAATAGGGAATGAATGCTCTTAGAAAAAATTTGAATACGAAGTGTGGTTTAAATATAAAATACCAGTGAATAAAGAAAGAACATACAGCAATAAGATTGTAACCAAACCACAATAAAGCGCTCAGTGTAAACATGATTATCGAAAATATTTGGGCTGGTGTCGCCGCATAATTATTGTATTTTATCGCTTCCATGTGATAAAATATTACACAAGTGCAACGAAATATTTCCAGGAAGGATGCATGCTTTCTTAACTTAATATTCATTAGAATTTTGCAGAAAATTTCTTATTTGAGTCTTTTTGTCGAATTGTGGATAGAAGAGGAAGAGGCAAGGAAAATCTTACAATGGCTTTCGAGAGTAACGAAAAATAATTTCGATTTGTAAAATGGAAATGAGCCCAGCCAGAAAGCGGTCGAAAAATTCTAAAAATGAGAAAAATAAAAATCATAAACAAACTTTTTATCAAAAAATCCACCAAGGCATTGCATAGTTATAACAAAAAACAATAATTTCATTGTGAATAGCGTATAGGAAAGTTGACCTCGATCAAATTCAAAATGAAAAAATGTCGCCAAAAGTATAAAAAAATGGCAAAAACAATAAAGTTTTAGTGGTAAACATAATGGGGGATTGTATTTCACTACATTCGCTTCAATCTACAAAATATTTTCTTTATATTTTTAATTTCACTAATCTAATTATTCAATAATAAAAATACAAATGTTATTTTCGGACGAAAAATTGGCTAATTAAAAAATTTTCTTGGCAAAAATTATCTCATTTTAAGGCCATTACAAAATACTCACTGGCGATACTTTTGTCTATGGACTACTCAGTGGAAATACTCAGCAAAGAAAGCGTTGCTGCATTTTATTAAATTTAAATGTGATGATGCAGGGGACTTGCTTGTGGTATTCCTTCCTGGTTATCAACCAGTGACCACCAATGAAAATATCTTTGAACTTTCATTCCAGGAAAATAACCGGGCGGGTAGAATAAGGCTTTAATTTTTTCGAAACCTTTAAATATATCTTGGCCTTTCTCATCTTTCGTTCGCCATTTATCGAATAGCAACTCTTTTAATACATGAAACTATAAAGAAAACTTTAAAATAAAAATTATCACAGGAAAAAACACAAAATTTTTCACAATTTGGACTTTTCTTTGAAAATATTGCAAATTTATCTAAAAATAAAAGAATTTTCTTTTGCATGAATTTAATTTTTAAAATGAATAAAATAAACTTGTAGCCAGAGTTGATTAAAATTTTTTTCATTTTTAACAATTCCATAAACAGGTCGATCGTCTTTTCTTTCTGCTTCAAAAGTATTGAACAACTTATCCCAAATTATGAACACACCACCGTAATTTCTGTCAATGCAATATGGATTTCTGCCATGGTGCACACGATGATGTGATGGTGTATTTAGAACAATGCCGAGAGGTCCATAGGTATCAAATAACTAAATTGATAAAGATTTATAAAGAAAGAAGGATCATTGGTTCTATAATTATTTTTCTGCCAAATTAAGTGCCACAGTAATTGATGAAACATATCGAAAATGATCTATAATATTAGAAAAGAGCAAAATCTGACAACGCTAAAAATGAAAATTTAGGAACAATATGGGTTTTCGGTCTATAGATTAAGTTATACTATTTTAAGCATATATTTCGGAATTCGTTCCTGACATAAGCTATTAAAAAGTTGGATGAGGTTTTGGAATTCACCTATAATTCCCTTAGGTAATTCTTCGGCGAAAACATCGTGGTCAATAGATTGTCAGTGGATGTCAACGAAAAACGAATGCTAATCACTAACATTAAAAAATAAGTTTATCCTCTTAAATGCATTTTTCTCCTTTATCACTGATTTTTTTTTAAGAGCACTCACTCACTATTTCTTATTAGATTTACTCGGCTGGCTTGCTGGACCTGACGAATTTTACCAGTGAATAACTTGGCGACAAAATGTCGCCGACACTATTATCCGGATTTTTATAAGGTAAGCACTCCTATCGGTGTAGAAAATTGTAAAATTATTATGGCAGATTATTTTTAACTGCTTTTGTAAATAAATATAAAAATAAATATAAAAATTACGCTTGTATGAAGAGTAAATTGATAAATTTCACTGAAATATCTGTGAACGAGAAATATAGGTGGTGGAATAAAAAATGCCTGTAGTACGTCATATATTGCTAGGCCAGCATCTAAATTTTTATTTATAACTTTTGAGGTAATTTAAAAAGCGAAAAATAATTTGAGAATGATTTTTCAAACTTGTTAAATTTTCGCAGCATTGAACTAAAATTTATTAAAACTCTGTGCGGTATTCAGTCCAAATATTTCAAGCTAAACATCAATATTTAAAGATGACCTTGAATCGCAGCTTGACGTAAAGCAGTCGTGAAATTATAATATTCAGAGCTATGATGCATAACGTGAAGACCCCAAAAAAATCCCGCTTCTGCAAAGATATTCATGAATCCTTTCTTTTCGAATTTTAATTTAAAACTTTTCTATCTAAAACTAATGAGAAAAAATCCTTTGGTGCTTGAAGTTAAATTTCTCACTAATTTACCTACCATGCACCGCTCTATGCCCTAAATAATACATAAAATCCTGGAAGAATAAGCAAAATATCCATGTCCATACTGAGTCCCACGGATTTTCAACTATTCGAAAATTATTCCATATATATACATACAAAAATATTGCGATTGTTCGACCACCAAATCTAAATTGAAAATGCAAAAAAAAATCAACAAAAAAAATTCAAATTAAATTTGTTAGCAGAGAACTTGATATCAATTATGCTATTATAAAACCGATAGAACCATAGGGCTTAGAGATTTCCAGTTAGACTTCTCGACTTCTCTTTCTGCTTAATAATGTTAGAAGTTTTTTCGTCATGGTTCATTTGGCCAAATTTAGTTCAATCGTCAGCATCATCGGCCGGACTTTTTGAAAAAATTCTTATTAGAAGGGAGTGCTGGACTCTTCCCTTTCACCATACTAACGGACCCATTATACACGGTGTCCAGTCAAATTTTGACTCAAATTAAATATCAGCCTATCGGCATAACGAAAATATGCAAAGGAAATAAAAAATTTCACTTAAAACATTGTGATAACATTCCAGCACAGATCGATGTTATCGAATCATTAAGAGCAAAACGGTTATCGAATTTTCTGAACTTCAAATATAAAAACTCGAGAACTATAAAAACCAACCACCATGCGCTAACCTAAAATAGCATTTATGAATCACTTTAATATTTATTAAAATATTAGAATAATGTCGCATTATTATGCGATTAACTAATGATTTACTGTGCCATTACTGGATCATTCTACAGATTTGAGTACGAATCTCACTCCTTTCCAGTTTAAAAATGTTAAATTTCCAAACTTTGTCTTTCCTACCATACAACTCCGTCATTTTAGTTCTATTTATCAGAGCCTCCAAATTTTTATTGTTGCATCTAACAAAATTCTTATAAAATAAATAAATATATTTATACATTTCCAAGAATAATTTATGAGCGAAATTTGGCAAGACTGAACAGTAGCTGGACCTGCCTAAAACCTTAACGAATTGATTTAGTTTATAAAAATCGGAATTTTGATAATCATAGTTTTATGGCTGGTTATAATGACTAATTTTTTTTTGAAGAATGTTCGCTACTTCTGGTTAGGCTTATTCCTTTGGTTTGTCAAGGCAGACAAATACAAATTTTGCCAGTCAGATGATTTGGAGATGGAGGCATAGATGGACCATCAGCATCACCGGATTCTTGAAGAGTAGGTTTATTCCCCCAGGAAATAGAATCGAAGCATCGGCACGCCGATATGGTAGCAGCAATCCGCCGACCTATTCGAACTTCTAACGGCTAACTTTTATGGTGAATAATAGAAAAAAATAGATCTCACTTCCACATTATAATTAGGCACTTCATCAATTGTCTCAACCATGCTTTCATTCGGTGAAATCAGATAATAGGTATAACGTAAACTATTTAAATCCAGCCTATACATGAATCGGTAGCCTAATGATGTAGTGGTCCACAGACCATTGTAGATATACAACATCTCATCGACCAAATTCTTTGTGCCAAAGATATTCTCCATTTTCTAAAAATAATCTTTGACTAAAGCTCTTTTAAAATATAATAAGCGAAAATATATGAAAATTAATGAATAAATTTTCAAGTAATTGAAAATCAAGGATTTCTGATATTTCGAATAAATCGAAAAATTCGGCTTTTGCAAAAACATCTGTGGTCGAGAGATTTATCTTACTTAGCATATACTGATGTCTAAACAATCGCTTAAGCGCTTTTAAGTTTAATTAGTGTTAGCGAAAAGGATGGTCTAAAAATTATATACTGATAATTATATATGTACTGATAATTATAAATTATATATTGATAATTACTAATTATATACTGATGGTCTAAAAGTATGGTCTAAGTATGAGATCATGTTATATTTTCCTGTATAATATTTCTTGAAATTCCGTCAATTTCTTTAGCATTTCATATTTCCTTGCACCTGTAATTGAACCTCCAATCTATGGCGAATTAGATTTGCGTTTACTAGCAATAGAAATAAATACAAATGGAGTTATACTTGACTTCGGGGAAGGGAAGAATTGCAATACTTTTTAAAGAAATTTTCGACAAAGTGAAATAGAGGTTTTCTAGGCTTATGGAAGTTTTACGCATTTAGCTCATTGAAAGCAAGTTATTCTACAGATTCCCATTTCTATCGAAGTAATCCTTAGTAAGAACAATGAAAACAGTACAGAGCAGTAGAACAATAAAATATGCGAAAAAAAATAACTCAAACCGATAGACCAAGGGGAATAACTATATAAAGATCCTAGGCTTGGAATGAAACGAAACACCAATATTGGAAGAGCATGAACCTGTGATATGTGGAATTCGGCTAAAAGGATGGTGCAAAAATATGATGAGTGCAAAAGAATTGCAATGGATTTAAGATTTTAAGGAAGAGCAATTCATAAAATAAAAAGTGAATAAGATAGGAATGATAGAATGATTTTTTAGGCCTATAAAGACCTATTAGATTTATAAGATCTTATATTTACTAAAGTGTCAGGAATTGGCATAATCGCTCCTTTAGATTTGTGATATTGAAATGGTTTCAAGACTTTTAAATCACAAATAAGAACAGTGGTAGCCGATTTCAACCAATATAATTACACTGGCGATGGCTACTGAATTCTAATAGAAATTCGTTTCTCGGCAAAAAGTAAACGCTAAATCTTGCCTTTTCTATGACAAGGCTCTCACAAACGGTACTTGTCGTTTTTTGAACGAGCTTTTTTTCTGCGAGATTAATCAATTATCACAGCTGTAATGATGATGGCTACTGAATCGCAACTGTGATTCTTGTTTCTTTCCAAAAAAGCAAATTCCAAATTTTCAATTATGCCTCTTCTATGACAAGGCTCCCACAAACGATACTGGTCGTTTTTTGAACAAGTGTTTTCATTTTGAAATTTGTGATACAATTATAATATTAAAATAGGTAAATATTGTAGAATTAAGAAAAATTTTCGAAAATAAATGAAATTTGTGCAAAATTTCCACTTTGGACAGCGAAGATAAACTTTTTAAAACGAATTATTTTTAACGCTAATAAAATGTTTAAAATTTTTGCGAATAAAATGTTCCAGTTCAGTTGTTTCCCTCCGATTTTCTGCTTTAACTCTAAATCAGCAAATGCTGTTTTTACAATTTTTTGTAGCAAAACATTGAACTCATTAATAATTATTAAGCTTTCTCGAAAATGAAATTCATAAATCATCTCAATATGTTAATAGAATTCATAATATAATATAATTCTGAATTATATTAATTAACTCGATTCAAACAGCAATGGTATTTTCAAATAAATAAAAAAAATTTTTTCCTTTTCATTGGTGCAGCCCTCATAAAATTACCGAATATAAGAAGATTTAGCATATATTATCAAAAACTGTGCCTTATCACTACTGTAAGTCCTTAAAGATTTTGCAAATCTCTCTATTTAAAAATGGAATTAACGTGTAGAATATGAATGATCTAAGAAAAGAAGGCCTTTAAGAGAATATTCCTTAAAAGCAATTTTATTTTTTATAGAATCCGTTTTCATTATCTAATTTTTCCTTTTCCTTATATGAATAAGGAAAAAGGAAAATTTAGTTCACGAATGCAACATTTATACCAGTTTGCCAGAGGAAAGAGTTGTGATAATAAAAAAAAACTTGCAAGAGAATAGAAAATTTCAAAATTCCTAAGAATTTAAATTTAAAAAAATCTGATTGAAGAAAAAAAACTATAAAATTTAGATAAGATAAAGGTTTAAATTCTTCTTTTCCTTGAATTTATCTTCGAAATTACACAAAATGAAAAACTGCGTTAGGAAAAAAAGATAAAAATAAATTACAAAAATGGATTAATTAATCAAACATTTTGGATAAGACATTTAGAATAAGTTTAATTTTACAATAAACTTTATAAAAATTGCTTCTAAAAAAATTTAAGGAGAAATCGATAAGCTCCTTTAAAAGAACTGATAAATCGGCAATCAACCGACTTTGAAATGATAATTTAAGTGACCTAAATAATCCCGTCTTTATCCAGGTTAGTTAATATTTTCACTAAAAATATTTGAATTCATATGAACATATATTAATTTTCTCTAAAACAGATTATTTGCAAATGGCGGAAATATGAGATTGCGGATGCAATTTTCGAACCGAAACTGAATGGTGGTGTTGTGGCGCAAAGGCCAATCTTGAACAAAGTTAGTAATATTTCTTTGGAAGTCAGCGAAATTTGAATCCATGTGTGAATTCTTAAATGAGATGAAATTTATTCTTCAGCGAGTATTTCCTGAATCATTTACACAAAATCTATCAACCTATCAACATTTTAATTTATAATCACATAATGTTTAATACTATTTATAACAGAACAAATTTTTAAGAAACTTGATGATTGCTATGAGGATTTTATGGCCGAAGGATGCATTATCCATATTATCATTTGCAAATTTTTTTATGGTTAAAAATCCAGACACTGCCATTCTTCACAATTAGCATTTTCATTAATTTTTTTGCAACATTATGAAAATACCCTGAAACTATGAGTAATAAGATTCGTTTCATTTTATCATTAACTAATAAGAAAAAATTATAGTATTTTGCTAGAAAACAATCATTTCATTTATTTTACATTCTATTTATTTGGGATAATTTATTATTATTTTTTGTCTCTTCATTTTAATAATTACATTAAAATCTTAAGATTATCCTAAAATGCTGATGATTTGCGCTGGGAATTTTGAAGATTTTAGAAGATATTAAAAGATATTCGAAATTCGAAAAGTTTATTTAGATGACCTAATTATTAAATTATTGCCAATAGATCACTACAAGTATTATTCACATGACATATTTCTTAATCTTTTATATAGTGATCCAAGAGTTTTAATATTTTATGCAAATTAGAAATAAATTTTGGCCAATTCAAATAATTTTTCATTCACTTACATGTCGAATAATAAAAAATTCAGTGGCAGTCGGGAAAACATTTCTGGCTAACTTCGAGTTTTATTCCAGTTTTAACTACATGAAGGACAATACTTAAAGGCATTTAAAGGTAATAATTAGTAATAGTAATTAATATTCATATATTCGCTTCCTTCAGCAAATTTTTGTCCCTTGAAAATAAAAATTAAGCAGCAATGGATTTCATTTTCAAGTCATTTTCAGTGACTTTATTACACTAAAATTATAAGAATTAAAAGCTTAATTAAACGCTTGATAGTCCCAAATTCGTAATACACCACTTGACTTCGTCCTCATAAATGATTCTCTCTAGCTATACTTCCTTATTTTTCTCATATGGTCATAGAAATACCAAGGAACGCATAGATTTCGAAAGAGTATAATTGGTGATAATTCCACTTATTGGAGTTGTTTAAACAAAAAGAAAACTTTGTGGAAAAACAGTAAATATAAGGATAGCAAGTAATGAGGTTTCTTTCTTACTTATTTACTTATTTTTACTTAGTGATTTTTACTTAGTGATATTAAAAAATTTAATATGAAAGAGTTCTGGAACTTCTGTAATCCAAATGAATTTAAGCGATTCTGCTTGGCTTTTTATTTAGTCTATAGAACTTCAAAAATAAAATTTCCAAGATTCTGTTGGCTTTCTCCTCATTCTTTCTTCTTTTGTGGTGTAGTTAGAAAAGCATTTATCTATGTTTCAAGAGTTCATTCAAGAAATTAAAATCCAGCGTAAATTTTGTTTCTTATATTGTTTCAATTTTTTGGTACTTATTTGAAATTCTTGAATTTTTGGGTCTCTTCATTTGGAAGCAAAAGAAATAATACGGATATCTGATAGCATTACGATTTTAGTTATATATTTTTATTCAAAATACACCATGGGCTACAAAAACATCCATAGGATTTTCTAACTGAAATTCGGTAAATTTACGATAATACGGTAATTTACTCCAATATTTACTCATTTTTAGCACTTTCCGTACGAAATGCCATTTTTTTCAGGTTGCGAAATCGCTTCTGAACAACTAAAATGTTTTTGTAAACGTCATCGATCTTTATACTTGCCGAAACTCGAGCGGATACTTTTACCTCGAACTGTTTCCCATGCAAGTCAGAATTAATTACAAATGATAGCCGCAGTTATATAATTATAAATAAGTGGTGCTTGCAAAATATTACTATCATCGACTTTCAAGTTGAACTTATAAAAAAATGAAATTCGGAAAAAGTTTTCTTGCTATTCGAACCTTTTTGTTTTCCTCTTTATTTTTTACAAGCCTAATTATTTAAAAAACTTCAGAAACGATTTAAAATATTACTGAAAAACTACTTTCGCATATGGTAAGACATTCAAACAATAAATCTGCAATAAATTTTATCCTAACAGTTTTCTAACAGCATTCATCATTTCTGGTTTTTAAGATGGTGTTTCTTCTTCCTAAATTAGCTTTAAAAATTGGCTTGGAATGCACCTAATTTTGCTTTTGATGACGTTTTCTCCTGTTCAGATACAGAAATCAAATGCATTGCTTATATTGATAATCATCATATAAAATTTCCATTCTAAAATTTTATGAATCTATATAGGTTGTTGATAAGTTGAATTACTTAAAATATTGAAGAAATATTCTAATGACTTTTACCATATCAAAGCAAGTTGCTGTTTGTTAATGGTGCAAAAAAAATTGAAAAATTTTTGTATCAAGTTATCAAAAATCGTTAGATTATTGTAGAAATGATAAAAATTCATTCATTCCTTCTTTTTCTGTACCATCTTGTACAAAGATATAACTCAAGGTCATTTGTTAACTTTCTTGGAAAAATTTTGCATGCTCTGCTCAAAATCATAATAAAGCAAATAATATATGCGCATGATATTTTTTCGGAATGAATCCAGAAAATTGGTCTTTTTTTAAATTCAGTGCAAAAATACAATTTATATTTTTTTGCCTTCGCTTGGACGAAATTATTTGTATTTGTGTGATGAAAGAGAAAACTGACCGATATGTCTGAGAAAATATTCAGCACATTAATCGTATTTATGGAACTTTTTATGGTTATACTCATCTCAGTTGTAATTTCGTTGATATTCTTATGCAAACTAACATCGATCTAAGCAATGTCAATTGGTTTCGCTTGTGCTTACGTTTAAAATAGTAACTAAAAAAATCTCCCTTAAAAAAAGCATAATTTCTCCTTTTAGCAGAATACATCATTTGACTCGACTGGTTTCAATAGTATTTAGAAAAGCAAATAAAGATTGGAAAAATTCGCCTAGCAATCGAATTTCATTACTAATAGGTTGCTTTATTCTTATCTAAGGTAATCATGATTATGCTCTTAGCCTTAGGCGAACATACGTCTCGTTCTCCACATGCCAGTTGTTTATTAAATAAAGTTTACGTATAAAGTTTTACTAATATTATTGCTCTTTAAGTTTTATATTTTATATTATTATATAACTGCATTAATGTAACTGTAATGTAATGTTAATTAATTTATTTATAATATAATAAATTTATAATAAATTTGTTTTATTTAATACTACATTTGTTTTATTTATATTTATTAATTTATGTTTATCTATGGCATTTTTTTCTTTTGCATATTTTAAATTTGGCTAAAAATAAAAATTAAATATTGAGGTTGAACATTGAATGTTTTTCATTCCAATAAATCGTTTAATTATTTTAATGATTCTCAATTACTTTAAAATGAAAATATAAGTTTTAATAGTAATATATATTTATAATATGATATAATAAAGATAGATGGGTACGACCTTGACGACAGGTGTGACATTCATTTTCAAAGATAGAAACCGGATTATGCGACTTGCATTAGAGATAAAAATTCGTTCATAAATCACATTTGGTAGACGAAAGGAATTCTAAAAACATTGGAAATATGAGAAGCGATATAATGATGAAAATCACGAGGAATGACTGCGAAGGATTATTTTAAGCACAATTTTTGTGAGAGAGTACGTAGATAAAAATTAAATTGAAAATATTGGAAATATTACGGAATATTTTTTTAAATGAAATTGAAAAAGGGTAGTTGAGTAGGGAAAGGAAATAAAGGGTGGGACAATAATGGTTGGTTCATCCTGGTACGCTAAGAAATTCCCCTCCTCCTTTAATCGTCACCATCATCACCTCATACTTTTCCCCAAATCATTTTAGCCTTTAACAATATTTAATATATACACCTGCATCTTACATATTTTATAGCTTATTGCCTTATTTATCTATCATATACTGATAATTAATTAATTATGTCTGCAAAAATTTATAACAGAAGTCTCTATCTTGGCGATACGATTCAGGAAAAAACTCGTACTCTACTTGGATGGAATAGTCATCATAAGGTAAAGCATTATTATCATTATTAGCATTATTTTACTATTATCATTATTTATTTTAATTATTATGAAATTCTTTAAAACTTTTTAAAAAAATTTTAAATGAATAAATATAAGTTCAATTAAAATTAAGTTTTAAATTCTCGTATAATTCAAACTTATGAGCCTAAATAATTATTTTAAATTAAATAATTAAATATTTTGAATAATTTTTTACGAAAAAAAAGAAAATGGAATGAAAATGGAATGGAATGACTGAAATATTGCAAAAATAATGCATAAATTTTTGCAATCTAGTTCGTAAAAGTCAAAAAACTTAAAATTTTTTATGCTATCATCAGGTAACTTAGACAAATCATTAGCCCTTTCTTTCAAATTACCGGCGAATGAGTTAATCGTAATCATCATACCATATGAATACGAAGTTTTACAGATGTCTTATTACATATTTGCCATCGTTGTTTTTATCTATCTATCTATTAGGATACTGAATTCCCATTCGAATTAACCTTGTTGAGTAAATGTTATTAAGTAATTATGGAGCAATTGTATCTGTTAAAAAGAAAAAATTGGAACAATCTTAGATAATTGATTTCGGATAATTCTAGAGATCCAACTTATCTCCAAGTGATTCTTTAACGAAAGATTCATATTATTAATGGAGCCAAACCAAACCAGAAATGGCGAAATGCTGTTTGAAGAAGAGAAAAAAATATAAATTTAAATTTATCATTTGTTTTTAAGCAAATTTGTCTGTCTATTTCTAAAGAATTTTTAAAAAAAGATTTTTCGAGAACTTCGTCAATTATTTGAAAAAATTTTATCAATTTTACAAAATTTTGCAAAATATTTTTTTCATTTTTTAATTTAATCTAAATCGAAAATGCAAAATATATTAATTTTTACACAATTAAAACAAGTATAAATTTTATAAAATTTTAAGACTGGCAAATCACAGAATTAATTAAAAAATTAATTAAAAATTGTTAATTTTTACATAAGGCGCATCATACAGCCAAGGAAGTCTGAATTTCTTAGAATCTTTTTTCTACGTTTTATCCATTTTCATTTTATTTTATTCGTCTTCTCGATTTTTCAATTAAATAAATTTACTTATAGTTTTATACTTATATTTTATATTTTTTATTGAAATTTATTAATAATATTCTTATAAATATTAGTAACATCACTTTTATCAATATTTTATTCATTCACTTATTTATTTTTAATTTCACTATTTGCGGTAAAAAGTCCTGCATCCTGTTTCGACAAACGATTCCATAGAATCCGAAAATTTAAATATAAATTTAGCAAAAATTTTAGAATTATAGCAAAAAAATAAAATTGGTATGCAATGAAATTATTTTATATTTTTTCCTTTAAGGAGAGTAGAGTAATCGCACGGATAGTGACTTAAATTATTATGTTGAGAGGATTAAGGATTTGGTTCATGCCTCCAACAAAAAAGGCTGTCATAAAAAAATTTGAAGGATGAAAGCACCTATCGCCAAATGACTCTACGGGAAAAACTTCTAATCGCACTAACAACAAGTGGTGCTGATATCTTATCAGAAATTGTGAACGTTAACCCACTTATTTTTTTAATAATTTTCGGAATTTTTGTTAAAAAAGTAACCACCGCAACTGTTTGCATAGCATATATTTTACTATTGTAACACAGTGGAGTCAGTGAAGTGCAAAATTGCTTTTTTTTGAATTTGTTTTCTATTTTCGTAAAATTTAAAATTTTACGAAATTTGTAAAATTAAGATTTTAAAAGGAGAAGTATCAATTACAAAAGGAGAAATATCGCCATTTTGCTGCAGTTATCATTAGATTTCGTTTTTGAATTTCATTTTTTAATCCACATTTATTAATTTTCATCATAATCTTGTGAGGTTTTCCTTAGACAAACCAAGGAAGTAAAAAATAGCGAAATAGCCATGTGTATTTGCAAAATAAATAAGGTTCTGGCCAATAAACGCAAGATATTTTTTATAACCATTAACCATTATTTATAGGATTACGCAATCGTGGATCCAATATTGACCAATAAACGTCCATTATCGGCATCATCATTATCATCGTTATCATCATTATCTCATTGTCAAAATACGCGGCCATATCTAATTCCCGTTGGCCGTTCTCGGAAAAATAGTTCGAGCTCATTATCTACATGTAGCGACTATTCTCAACCATCGCCCAGTTATAGTAACCAATCTTATGAATCGCGAAGTCCAGAACCTTACACTGCCGAAATTACAAAAGCATCGAGATTAGCTGAACGTGAAGCTAGAGTTTTTGAACGGTTGCGTCAACTTGTTCCTGTACTTCCAGCTGATCGTAACGCTTATCAAGTAAAGTTTTTTTGCTTCCAATTTCGAAATGTCAGTCAACAATCAAGCATAAAGTTATATTATTATTTAGGTACTAATTGACACCGTATCGCAAGTAATGGATCTTGAACATCAACTTGAGCAGCTCAACGAAAGAACTGAGGATGTTAAAAATAGCCTTCGAATAGAGGAAAATTATTTAAATGTTGAGCCAAATGATGTAAATTATTTTACTTTACATTCACTTTACTTTTACTTACTTTCTCCATCCGGATCTCTCTAGGCCTTAGACCCCTACTGATAACCAAACATTTCTCAAAAATTTCAAGAATTTTCAATAATAAAAGAAATTCAAGAAAAAAAACTTGAAATTCCGATGAGAATAATTGCGCAATTCACAAAAAAAAAGTTTTTACTCGCTAAAAAAATTGCGAAACAATTTTTGTGAAAAGATGGTGTCATTTTATGGGTAACTAGGTAAAGAACTGGTACGAGCATGGTACATGTCCTTGAAATGTTTAGCGATCAAAGAGAACGTTTTTTTATTTCTTTTTTTTCTTACGATTTCACAAATAAATTAGCACCAAAAATCTATGAGAAATCATCTAACCATTTCGAAAAAAATGAAATTTTCAACAAAAAAATTTTCCAAATAAAATTGTTTTTCAAAATATCAATGAAAAATTTTAGTGCGTATTTCCCGATGACCTTGAATCAGTTGATGTGTCCGAATTTAAACATCTTATATGCTCAAGCTCAACGAATCAGATGACATCTTTCTAATTCTAAATATCAAGTATTCACTCATATTTATTTTGAGATATTAGCATTTAGCATTTATGTCTGTTTACATAACCAACGAGAGTTTTATATGAGTTTTAGTAACAAAGTTGGCTAAAATCTTCTTACATTGAGAGTTAGTGGTTGCTTCAGATTAGGAAACCTGCCATTAAAAAGTCGCGATAGTGTTGGTGATGTGATGAATTTCTGTCACTAAATATCTCTTTGACAAAAATTTCTAATTGTACTAAAGGCAAGTAGAGTTGATCAAAAGTTATAATCGCTTCATTTATTGCTTTTTACAAATTTTCAGTAAACTTCGACCTTCGCTGAATATAAAGTTAGAAGGAGTAAAATATGAATGATTTGATTGCCTCAATTGCTCAAAGAAAAAAATTCTCCTGGAATTATTTCTTTTCAATTTTTCGCTTATTTCTTGGAAAATGTTTCAGTTTAATTATTTAGTCTAAATTGGATTTTTATCTGTTTTTGCAATGACAAAATAAAATAATAAGTGAAATTCCAAAAAAAGGCATCGAAAGATGCATCAAAAGATAAATAAAATTCCAAAATGTTGAAAATCGACTTAAAAAATTTTTAAAAATTACCAGTTCAAAAATTATTTACAAACGAGCGATAATCTCTGAAGAATTTACAAAATTCCCACGATAAAACGTAGATTTCTCGCTCAATGGAATAATTCTTTTTTTATCATTTAAGAATTTTTAAAATATCCATTAAATAGTTATTTGCACAAATTATTTTTATATGTATAGTCATAATTTGTATTTGTTATTTTCATTTTCCTTTTACGAATGTGCTATTAATTTTTAAATAAAAATTAATCAAATTATTTTTTACTAATTTAACTAAGGAGCGGAAACAAATATTTTAAAAATTTTATTGCAACTAATTAGATTTTAATTTAATTTAATTTAATTTAATATTCACCATTTTTGATTTGGCTGGTTTCGCTGAGACTTATGAAACCTTTTTGCTAGAGAATAACTTTGAGGATAATCACTTCACAGATTGCAACTTTCCAACCAGGCCTTCTTTTCGCTTTCGGTAATAGGTCTGCTCTCCTCAAGGGATGTGAATCGAACCTATGCTGCTTGTTCAGAAGAAGAGATCACTCGACCATCCTCGACCGCATCGATTGCGCATCGACGCTAAATTCCTTTGACAAAGATAAAAAGAGTGAAATCTGGCAAGCTGATGCAAAATCTGATTCACGTTAAGTGTAGTATGTGATTTTTTTTGCATTTTTATTAGTAAAAAAATATTGAATAGGGCGAAAATATAGGAAAATACCTCATATACCATCAAAACGCAACTGCAACTGCTTGTCATATGATTTACAAAATAATTTCAATCATAAATTTTTATAATAAAAAAAGGAATTTCAACTTGTTGGAGACAAAATTGATAATAACTGATATGATATGATTTGCAAAGAAATCTGAAAGAAACAACAAAAAACGAATATTTAAATCATTAATAATTGAGACTGATTATTCGAATAGAATGCACAATTAAAACGTTACAATACTCAACACAAATCGCATTTGCAAATGCAAATGTAAATCACAATTGTAAAAAAAAGAAAAATTTAATTTTAATATTTCAAGAAATTCATAGAGAAATAAGAATTAGTCTAAATTAAATTACAAATTCAACAAAAAAAATTTCGAGAAGTGAAGTTTATTGAAAATTCATCGATAACGAAAAAGTGCAGCAAATTTTCTCGTAGCCACCATTTTTATTCTGGGAGCACTCACTATTACTGGTTAGACTCGTTCTGCTAGCTTGTGAAATTTTACCAGATGCAAGTGGACCCAGCAGCTGGGTTTTTGAAGGAGAGGATGGGATGATTTTAAAGGAAAAATTAGCTCCACTCCACTCCTGCAGGACTTAGAATTTCAACATCAGTGTTCCAAATTAAGCACTGGGCCTTCTTCTACTTTCTTCCTTAACTTCTACATTCTTTTGATTTAGCCATCTGGCGACACCCAAGCAAGCATGGCCTCAGCCATTCTCCAATCTTGAACCGCTAGGCCTCTTATGCATTAATGGATATTTTTATTAATATCGCCTGAAATTTTGTTGATTTAAATTTATTTGGGAAAAAATCGCTTATGTAATTGAACAGCTTTCTTTTTGTTTTTGTATTTTCATGATGTTATTCTTGAAAAACTGTACGCTAATGGGAAAAATAAGGATGAAAGGGTGAATCGGAAGAAATGAAAGATAGAAAAGAACAGAAGGAATGAGCGAAACAAAAATGTCAGCTAATTTTGCTGTGGGTGAAAAATAGTGGGTTTTGTAAGAAAGAGCCGAAAACTATTCACTGGGTTTTCGAATATAAGAGCCTAAAAAAATGGAAAATAATCGAATCAGTTTGATATATCCATAATCATGTCCAGAAAAGAAAACGCGACCATGGTACTCACATCGTGCTATATATCGCAAAAACTTTCTCCAATGTCCCTTAAGAAATCGCCTAACTGTCTTCGAGATTTAGCTTATAACTGCCTCCAAAAGCACCCATTTACCTTCTCCGAACTTGCTATGCCCTTCTGATGCATACTGTTCGAAAAAAGTTAGGTAAGAAAGAAAGTGCTTTCAGTATAAAGTTAAACAAGTTAGCGATTTGCCTTTCGTAGCCACTCAGCCGTATCATTTTTATTGAGTTATCATATTGTAGAATAATAAATGAACGATTAACAATCAGATTAACATGCTTTTATCACCACTTTCTAGCGAAAGGCACTCATCGCAAATAACCAGAGGAGCTAGCCAAAACAGAAACGGTGCTGGAGAACTTAAATCCAAAGTTATTTGGATGCTTTAGAATAATTTTTCCGCAAATTATCCATTTTTTTCATCTTTTTTTATGGAAATATAGTACTGAATCTATTGTTAATCTATTATGCATCAGTAATAGAATATGCATCGTATTGTAGATGAAATATTGTACCAGTTTGATCACTTATTTTCCAAAATAGTGCAAAATTACGACACCAGAGTGCGACCTGAATCCAAAATTTATAAGGAGAAAAGAGAATTCACATGAAAGAACTTTTTCTTATAAAAATTTCCTTTGAAAAATTGTGCCAAGCAATTTTATAGCAATTTCGAGTTGCAATAAATCACCAGAAATTTTTTTTTTCGAAATTGAATGTTGCAATTTTTGAAATTATGAAGTTTTTTTATTTTGGTTTTCAATGCCAAAAATATCAGCGCAACTGGTTCTTGCGGTGCAAGTTAGCACTATTTCTAGTTAGGTTTGTTCCATTAGTTGTTATCAGATATTTTCGACAGAGATTCATAGAGGATAGAAGATGAGTCCCCTCATGCACTTCGGATTTTTTCATGCTATGTTTATTCCTGCTAGTGATAAAGAGCCAATCTTAGAAATATACCCACCACTCTGCCATTTCTACTTATTTATTTAATGTGAATCTTGTAAAATCTGGATTATTGGAAGAAATCTTTATCATACTAAATCCATCAATCAATTCCTTAATTTTCAAAAAACGTTTTTTAAAAGCATTTTGCCTTTTTTTAATTGTTAATTGTATTTAAAAATAGTGCTTTTGGCAATGTGAAGATGCTGATGAATAAAATACTTCGAGAGACTTTATTAGAATCGATGAGTTCCAATCGATAGGAAAGCGTTGCAGTAATACACAATACACCCTTTCGGCAAAAATTAATTTTACTGAATATCCAGCCAACTCTCCTTATTTACACGACATATTCCATTTTCGTATTATTTATTTTTACACACTTTTTTGGTCTGTATAAGCAGTTTATAATATTTATTGATAATTTTGATAATTTTATTAATTAGAAAGATTTGATTAAAGTGGTGGTGACCAGATTATCTGGAAAACATTTCTTTTGATAAAACGAAAATCAAACAACAAACAATTACTGACTCTGATCACATGGATTAAAATATATGAAAAAAAGAGCGTAATTCTTATCATTATCATTATCTTAATCATGATTATCGAAATCCGAGAAATAATTTTTGCCATAATTTTGTAACTTTAACTATAACTATTTTCGTGGAATTCATTGAAATATTATCTTATTTACTTGATTTTCTTCATTTCTTTCAAACAGTGTTTATCATTTCTGTCTTTCCAACTTTCCAAATTTCACGATCCGATTTTGCTTCGCTATGAATACAGAATAACTATAATTAGCATAAAATTTTTGGGCTAAAACTTTCAAGGAAAACTGTTTTTATGGACTGTTTGTAATTCTACATAAATTTAAATTTTTTGTAGCATGAATTTTGCACTTTTTATGAAAAATGTCACTTTCTTTTATGCACTTTTTTTGCAGTTTTAAGGATATAAGGATTCGATAAATGTGGCTGGATGGTACTAAAGGAAAAATAGTTATGACAGGGTGGACCAGTTGGACATATAGCAGATGTATAAACTAGTTGCAAGTATTTTGAAATATTTGAGTATTTTATGAAAATTAATGATAAATCTATATAATTTGCTATACTGCTACGTTAAATGGAAAAAAGCTCATCTACTTTTCCTCTAAATTATGCCAAAATTTTATTAAAATTTTTGTTGCCGTTGAATATCGCTCCCAAATTTTAAAATATTAGAAAATATTAGAAAATAAAAATATAAAATTTTAAAATAGTTGATGTCTTTAGAACTCTTTATTGTCAGTAGCTTAGCCTATTAATGATCTAATAAGTCAAACTCAATCATTACTCCACAACTTCCTCGGCATCTTTAACGTCAGTTGAAGCTCTCCTAAATTCCCTTGATGATGCATCCAACCTCTTTGCACTTTGCTCTTTGCCGTACTTCGTCGGTTAATATTATCTTGAATCTCCTTGTAGCATATTTTAATCCCTGAAAAACCATATTTTTTTTGTTCCTCAATCTTAGGTTCCTCAGTTTTTTAATCCTCCACATTTCCAAAATGCCAGCAATCCTCTTCAATATCCTACGGAAAGTTCTCCTAAGTAAATTGCTTCTAAACTAAATTGCTTCTTTTTTCAAAAAGCTGATCTTTTTTCCTCATATTATCTTGAACCTCGTTGTACTATATTTTGTTGGTGTATATATTAACTCCATAAATTCCACAGTGGTATCTTAACGCTCTCAAACTTTGTCTTTCCCTTTTGTTACACTTCAATACTCCATAAAAAATAATTAATCAAACTTGCAAAATTCCAGTCCGGGTTGAAGCCCTTCAAAATCCCATATAATTTGCGAAAAACCTCTGCAAATTCCATTAAATATTGCCTTAGCATCTATAAGCCCCTTTTACACTTTTTTGTCACAATCTACTCGTAATATCATTCGAGTCCCATTTTACTATTTTAATCCTCCCAGAGCCAGCTGTAACCCCTTGGTGCTCCCACTCTCGTTTTATCTATCTTGTCAAATGGAGGAATGGAGGGCATTGAGGAGAAAATTTTGGAGATTTAACGGATATGTATTAGAATCCGATGAGCAGTTAAAGGCTTGAAACTGATCTTCAGGAAAAGCGCATCAAGCTTTAAAATAGTTCTGTGAGTGCGTATAAGGCAGTTTTCCTGCTAATATAAAATAGGTATTGATCAACTATCTTTAAATCAATTAGCTCATTTTAGAAGAAAATTTCATTTAGAATTCAACAATCTCTAATATAGAAAAGACCAAAAGAATTCATTGAAGGAAGGAATTTTGCTTTATTTCGGTTCCCTCTTAGCCTTTTAATTTTAATTTTAACTGGTGATTCAAAAAAATTCATTTATAATTCTACTCATGTTGAAAATACTAGAAAATCGATTAAGTAAAGTAATAAATAAATAATTAAATAGTTATGTCATATTAAACCTGAACGATTAACACTTTAGCCTTAAGTTTGAAGTTCTTGAAGTTTTCTTACTGCTAGCCAATCAACTAATTGGTTAAGTTAGGATGAAATACAGGAGGTAGGTTTTCTAGAATTAGATTTTTTTTGACATTTCCCGTCTTTGCATTTCTCTACTTTTTATCTCAAATTGCAAAAAATTATTGGCAATATTAAATTTCCATTCGAGCATTTTATAATATTCTCCTTTCTCAACCACAATACAACCAACAATAAATGAAACTGGAAGTTTTTGACATTTTCGAAAACTTGTAAGTTTATGAGAAAAGCTTCTTAGCTTTGAATATTTTAAATAATTATTAAATTTTTTAAATAATTTTTAAAATTCGTAAATAAGTCGTAAAATTAATAAAAGAAATGCTTATTAAATCTACTATGGCTGATTTAACTCCGATTATACTCCGATTAAATTTTTAGGATGGCTGGAAGGAAGTATCATGAAGGGCCAAAGCCATCACCTATTCAATACAACTTATCCCTCATTAAAAATCCTACCGTCCCACCTATACTTCTAATCGTCAACTGACATCCTCGTGGTTAATATAACGAAATGAACGAAAAATGGTGAAATGTTGCTAAAAGACGGAATTATTAAGTTACACAAATTTACTTCTACTTGTTCAATAAAATTTTGATGATAACTTAAACAATTAATTAGAAAATTATTACTAAATTATTAAATTATTAAACAATTAATTAGAAATTTTTTTAATTTTAATGGTTGAATAAATGTTTTGAAAGTTTTTAGGTTTTTTAAATTTTTCTAAATTTTTTTTCTAATTTTAATTTTTTAACTTTAATTTTTAATAATATTCTATTCTGCTAATTCATTTTTAATTGAATTAGCAATTTTATTTGAATTTTTCTTGTTAAAATTTTGCAGTACTTTAACTCATAAGAATAAATTATTTGCGTAATTAAGGCGAAACAGAAGTTTGATGTCAACTAATGCAGAAATGTGCAAAATAGTCCAAAGGTGCATTCAAGCACAGCACTAATCATTTCTGGTTCGGCTAGCCCCGCCGGCTCATTAGTTTGATATATCATTAGGGAATCACTCGCCGCAAAGTCAGACGTGAATCGCCTTATCGCTTTAATCATTTCGATGAACGGGTTGCTCTTGCACAACATCCTGAGCCATTTTAAATTATATATTGGACCTTAAATAGAAATATGAACTTTTGCCATTTCTGTTCAATGAAATAAATTCTTATAATGTTTAAATTCCAAAAATCATGAATTTTTTTTAAATTTTAAAATTTTTTAGAATTTTATTCAAATTTCCTAATTTTTAATGATTTTTAATGTTAAGAATGTTCTTTAATTTTTTAATATTTTTAATATATTTTTTAAAGTTAAACCTAAATTTATTTTAAATTTAATTAAAGTTTAAATGTTATTGTCGACAGTGGAAAATGTTTCGTAAATAATGAGTAAATTATGATAACATAGTGACAAAAATTTAATAATAACAATGTAATAATAATATAACATAATGATAAGAAATAATGATAATAATAATAATAATAATAATATTTGTATCATTTGTTTTAAATTTTATAAGATGGGCGTTTTCGAAATTTCTTTTCTTTGCTGCCGATATATTTTTATTATGGATGCATCCCATTGACTCTATCTTTTCATGATCATTCCACATTCATTCGCAAATCCAAAATCCAACTAACTAGTATATAGCCCTCCTTTATCGACTTTTTGAATGCTTATTTGGCATCAGTGAACGAATACTTTTCGAAATAATTTTAGTTAATTTCTTATTATTATTACCTCGAATTATCAATAAAAGAATTCCTAATTTTATGAATTATTTCCAATTATTTTGCAGTAGAAAACTCGTGTCGCATAATGTCGCTTACAAGCCCCTAGCTGCTATCTATTATTATTTATTATGAGCTTTTATCATTATTCGCTAAATGCTAGAAAAAATGGAAATCAAATGGCAGTTATGACAATTATTAGTTGGAATTGGTAATTATTATCAAATGTGCACCAAATTTTTATTGATCTAAGAAATTTCGTACTTTTGTTTCTTTTTGTTAACATGGGTGCATCATTAACGTCACCATTGCCACATCGTCAGCCAACGAGTGTATGTAATCATTTATTCACTACACCAGATGCACCACAATTGTTTCCATCACATACATTTACGAGTAATAATAAAAAACATTCTATGCTAACAGTTGGATGGAATTGGTCAAAACGTGCCGCTCAGCAGGTTAGTCTTTGTAATTTTTTAGAATACTATAGAATAGAATATACATATTATATAAATCGAAAATTGCCTCTTTTTGGTGATTTTTCTAAGATTAACTTATAAATTTCCGTCTTTTTTTACTTTTTCGTGTTAAAAATTTCTTCTTCATAATCAAAATATCGTTATTGGGCTGTCTTAATCCTTCTCGATTCCACTTTATTCCTCTTAACGACCAAAATCTTAAAAGATATTTTTATCTTTCAATTCCATACTTTGTTGTGTTTCGCAAATAGACCTGCAGCCCTTGTGCAAATTCCTAATAATCAACTGACATTCATTTTACGCTTTATTATATAAGGTCGGCTCGAAATTCGCTGTGCATTTTCCTTACTTTGATATATTCTCTCTATGTTTCTTTCGATGGTACCCCTTCAGAAGTAATTGACCCCCTCCTAATTAAAATTAAAATCAATGCATCGTGACCTTGTTTTAGCCCACTAATACCACTTTGACATTTGATCATATTGTTGTCAAAACTTGCAGTATTTTAAATAAACTCGCTTTAATATTTCTTTCCCATTTTAAAATATTTTATTCTTCTTCTTTGTCTGTCGTTATGGCTTGCTTATTATTTGTTCCTTATTTTGTTAGTTTTAATTTTATAGATGGTAATATGCATTTAGATTGTGAAGTTTGGAGGAGGGTGAGGGGTTATAATGAAAAGTGATAACAGTGGAGAGTATTGAGGGTTCAGTGGGGGAAGAGGGTGGGGGTGTTTAATAAGATGCTTTAAAAGGAATGGCAGGGATCGATTCATTACATTGATTTTTATGCCAGAGAAGTTGTTCCAAATTTTTATGCTTATCTTTTGCTTATTTTTCTCTCATAGAATTTTAAAAAAATCCTTAGGATCCTCAGATTATTTGCTTTTGAATTTATCTTTATAATTTAAGTATTTGAATAATTGAATAATTTTATGTTGAATATTTTTTAAATTTTTTGCATTTATTGTATTGAAACTAATATTTATTTAAATTAAAAATTTCAGGTGCAAATTCAAACAGTGAAAAAATCAACTACTTTAACCTCGCATTCAAGCAACTCAATAATGTCACTTTCTTCGACGAGTAGTAACAGTAATGATTTACTTCCATACAATATTTTGGCATTAGATAACAATGAAAATTATAAAAAAATTGATATTATTAAAAAAAACGATCAACGGAATAATGCAACGTCCATTATCAATGCAACTACTATTATACCAAATTTATATGTCATTGATAATCAACTACAAAATGATTTCAAATTAAGTAAACAGGTAATTTTTTCTTATTTATTTTCCAGCGAGATTCCGTCATGAAGATCCATTTTTGGCTTGACTTGCTCTGCTCTACTTACTAAAATGAGGATATTTCGCCAGAGAATTGCTTGAAGATAGGAATATAGTTGAATAGTTTCGATTATTACTGATATGAAAGTTATAAAAAATTGCAAAATTATCTAAAATTATAGAAGATTGATTTTAAAAAAATTAGCTTAAAATAGCAATAAGAATGATTTAAAAGATTGTTAAATCACTGGAATTTGAAAGTAAACAAAAAATTGGAGCAATTATTTGAGTTCTCGCAAGGGATTTCTCGTTTCCATTCGGTAGTTAATAGCTGATCATCCTTATCATTTACGATTTTTGTTTTTATTTAATTAGCTAGTTTAGTGGCAAGGTAAATACCACGAATCACGAATAGTCCGAATCCGGCTAACGCCCCATGCTTCGTTGGTCGCCTAACGGCACATGGAATAGCGTTGTTGCCCAGTTCAAAGCGCAGATATCGAGGTTCTAAGCCTGATAGGGTTCTACACCTGTATTTCAAAAAAGAAAAATCCAGGTGATTCTGGCGATTCTATTGCTAAGTGATTTCATAGCAAAATTTATCCGGTGTGTCAAGCCAGCTATAACCAGCAGTGATATGCGCTTTTAGAGAAAAAAAATATTTTAGTGGCAATTATAATTTAATTTGAATAATTAAAGGGCGATATGAAAATTCATTGACTGAAAAAGGATTTTTAGTTACGAATTCATTTTTTACAATTGATAGGAATCTAATCCTTCATAACTGCGTGCATCTGCGATCGGCCATCTTAGCCAACTTGTTTTTTGGTTATAACTATTTTGCATAAGAATTAGAATTTTAGTCAATATTTAGTCGATAATCGGTAAGGAATTGTATTTGGCCGCAATATCTTTTTGGTTTCTTGAGAGCCTTAAAAACCATTTGGAATTTTTCTTTGGCGTATTGAAACGATCAACTTCGATTATAAGGGTCATTGCTATTTTTAATCATTAAATTTGTACCATTATCGTCTCATTTCGTGCTTGTAACGCTAATTAGAAATTATTTCAAACTAAGTCAATTTTATAAACCATAAATTCAAAAAAGTTTGCTACTGATTAGGTTGGATTTTTAGGAGTTTTCCTTTTAGGAAAAAAATCCCCTAAAAAGAATTGGTAAACTAATTTCTCGATGGAGAAAGGTTGTAGAAAACGTGGCTGATTGACCATTACCAGTGTTTAACTTTTTTAACATTTCAGTTCAAATTTTTGTTGAAAATATGATTATTATTTATTTAATGATTGATCTATGTGCATGTATTATGTATGTTTTGTTCATAAATTGACACATTTCATTCATAAAAATTTTTTTATAGTAAAAAATATTTTTTAATAGAATATGGAAAAAATTAGCGGCGCTAGACCAAGAAATTGTTAAATTGAATTTCGCATCGTTTTCTTCAACTAACAATAATTAAGAAAGCCGAGTGAATTTGTTATTCGAATAGCATCCATTAATGAATTTCCTTTAAATGTTCCTTTAAAGGAAAAGAATTTAAAAAAAAAAAAAATAAATTTTTCTTCTATTAAAAAAATTGTTACTGCGTTTGAAATTTTTCTAATTTTGAAATATCGTTTTAGAAGGGATAATTGATAAGAATAAATGAAAAATATCAGTGGGACAAGTGGAAAAAGATAAATTAGATAAGTAAATATAATGTACTTTATGTAAAATATAATGTACTTTATGTAAAAAATAAACGATAATTGGCCAATATTGGAAGAATCGATGCCTGCAGTCTGTGATTAATAAAACTGCAAAACGGCGATTTAATCAACCGTAGAAGGATAAGGAATTGTATTTGGCCGCAAGAGTTTGATAGGAGAAATTAAAGGGGTTTAAATTGATGCTAGTGGAACTGAACCGAGATTGCTTTTAGACCTTTTGCTTTTTAATTTCTTATCTTTTATCATCTCTGTTGGTATTCTACTCTCGGCTGGAAAAAAACACCACCTTGTAGGAGATTATTGGCACCAAAGATTTTAGAGGCATTTGTTTTACACTTTATTTAATTTATTCCTTATTCGTGTTTTATTTGTCTGTTGACTGTCTGACAGTTTTTTCATTAGTAATTCAATTCTGCAATTCTTGGGAGCTTCTTAGATTAGCAAAATTATTAACTTAATAAATTCAAATGATATAGTTGTTTAAGGATTTCGTGAATAATAACATGATAAATGCGATAAATTCCAAGACAGAAATTTTATCACCAATCAAACAAAAACAACCGTTAGTGAATAGTGCCGCTATCAACATTTGTAATAATAACTCTAATATAAATAATGTAAATTTGAAAACGAAATTTTCGAATAATTCGAAGAAAGAAACAATTAAATCAAATGGATTTGTCGAAAAAGGTTATTCTTTTCCTTATACATTTTCCTTATACATTTTATTGTAAGCATTAACCAATCAGTTGAATCATTCTACTGCTTTTGCCATTCGGCGATATTGCCACCCGGTAAAGCGTGGTACAGGAATCAGCGGGAATCGAACTCAAGTCATTCTCGACGTCTGTAAGATTTGTTGCATTTTTTATGCGTGCATTTCTCTTCTGCGAGCGAGTCAGCTGTTTTAGGCTTCAGGCTTAGTTGATTTATTATTTATTCATATTTAAGGTTACTTTCAAGCAGAAGTTTATGCAAGAAATTAAAAGAAAAGAGAAAGATAAAGTGTATTTTTATAACTTAAATAACTTAAATACTTAAAATGTTTTTCAGCATTAATATTTAAAGAAAATAGTGAAGGATTCGGCTGTAATGGCGGTATTTGTGGTAAGCGAAAAACTGTAATTCAGGCATCGACATCAGAATTACTTCGTGGCCTGGGACTATATCTATCTAAACGATGCCATATTCATCAGTTTGAGCCAGCACATCTAGTCATGTGGCTAAGGACTGTTGATAGAGCTTTGCTCTTGCAAGTATGCTTTATCGAGAAATGAGAATGTGATAAGTGTGAAATTATGAATTTTAAATAACAAAGTTTTCTTCTTACGTATTTATTTTTAATTTGTCGGACTCAAGTGATTATTGCAAGCCTGTTGAACCAATATCTGAGATAAAGAATTGGAGAGCTCATGAAGTTTTATTTTTTGTTTACTGATCGCTTAGCCTAAGAATATAGTTTAAGCGCTACTCTTTCCTAATGGATATAAAAACAGTGAATTGCAAAAGTCCACAATTCATCAAAATCGTAAAACTGCTTAACCGAATGAGAAATATAAAGCCATTCACTCTAGTGGAAAGCTTAAGAAGCGAAATTTTTTGATATTTTACTCTGTTTTGAATTTTTTCGTAAATTTCATTAAGTTTAGCTGTCAAAAATATATTTTTTATTTTTCCTGAGATTTGGTAAATCGAGGAGTGATCGAGCATTTATTTTCTAGGGTTGGCAAGATGTCGCATTTATTAACCCAGCAAATTTGGTTTTCGTCTTTATGTTAATCAAAAATATGGTACCTGGCGATGATAGTATCGATACGATCCAAGAGCTTCAGTCAGTCGTTCTAACATGTCTTTATATAAGTTATAGTTACATGGGAAATGAGATTTCTTATCCGCTGAAGCCATTCATCGTTGACCAAGTTTATTTTTCAAATATTTTTTAATTTTTTAATGAGGAAAGTTAAATTTAAAAAATAAAAAAACAACAAATTTCTTTTCCTCTTTGTTAAGCGACTAGTTTAGTATTATCATTTTTATCAGTCTCATTAATTTTCAAGAAGCAATTTATCGGTCTTCAATCAATTTCATCAATTAGTAGGTTAAAATCAAAGCAATGCAATTTGAATATATTTATTTGCGCATCTAAAATTTTATGTTTGACAGCGCACAACTGATATCTTTTCCCATGGGGAAATGTTGACATTGACATTTATAAATTCTTCAAATAAAAATAAGTAAAACTCTTCTTAAAATCTTGACGAAAAAAATTTTTTTGAAGAATCGTGAGCGTTTTTGGGACCGTTGTGTCCAAATAGTGAACGATCGAAGTTCGGATATGTTACGGCTCAATTCATCATCCACGTTTTTTACTGAAGTTTTTAGTGAACTTAAACAATTCGCTGTTGATATTTGAATAAATTTAAATATTACTGTATTGCTGTATAGTTTTATAAATTATCATTTGTCATAAAATCGTATTTTCCAATAATCTTATTTTCCAATTTTTCAAATTTGCATTCGCTAAATTTTTTTTATTATTCTTTTTTTCATTTTTATGAGTAAAAAGGAAATTTTCGTAAAAATTTCTTTTTTTTCTAATTATTTAAAATTATCTAAGATAATTTAGTTAAAAATTTATTTATCGCTTTTACTAAATGTAAATGATTTATGAGAAAATTACAGAAAAATTTTTCCTTTTAAAAGCCTATAAGAGATCGTTGGATCGCTGCCCCAGGATTATTCCACTGTTTTTTTATTGTATAAATTTAATTTCAATGATCTCCTTTGCTTATAATTTTAATGGATCTCATATATTATTATTATTAATATGCTTACTTTTGCTTATATTTTTTTCATTATTGCCAAAAAATGTTTAAAAAGTTTTGTTTTTTGTCGCATGTCAAAGGTCATTTCAAATAGGTGCCATCGCTAATTTAATTAAATTTTTTTATAAATTATGAATAAAATTAGTGTTTATAAAATTCTTTGCTATGCATCATAAATCTGAAAAAATAGTTTCTGCAAATAAATAAACCACCGAATTAACTGAATAATGTTAATTTTTCCAGTTGTTGAATCGCAATAGAGAGGAGAAAAAAGTGAAAGCTTAAATCCCCCATGGTCAGCAAGCGGTGATGCTGCTGGGGCCGGACAATGGAAAATGCCAATTAAGATTTTTAGAATTATGGGAAAACAAATACTTGAGTCAATATGTAATACATAGACACAGGAAGTATGCGGGGGCGGACAACTAAAGTTTTGTTCAATAACTACAAAGTTGTGAAGTGAATCAGGTCTTGCCAACATATGAGTAACAATTGCTAATGGCTAAATATGGGTTTGCGATTTGCAAGCTTGAGAATAGCACACTCCACTTATGCTTCAATTCGGACTTAAGTTTCGCTTACATATATTGTTCATAACTTAAGGCCCCAAAGGTAGGATAGCCAAGCTAGCAGATTGGCTAGCAGTTCAGATTACTGGCAGTCGTAGTTTGCTCATATCTGATAAAAATAAACCTATTATTAAAAAAAGAGCTGATTATGGCGATTGCACTTTTATCGCCACTTGAAAAAATTTCTGGCTGTACCAATAGCAAGCGGAGTTGAAGAAAAAACGGTGAGCACTTTAACTTTAAAAGCTCTCCCAACCCTGTCGAATATAGTTGATTTGGTCTCATTGGGCAAGAAAGAATTATATGCCAAAGTGCTAAAAATATTATGAACTGTATGAAGCAAAAATGTGTATCTAAAATTATAAAGATTAATGGAATGGCTTTCATGAGTTTTATGAGAAATCCACAAGTATTTGCTTATGGCAATGGTTCTCAAGCGGTTGACCTTCTTTGCTCTATGCGCTCTATACATATATCGGGGTAAAACTCCTCCCCTCTCCTACCCCCTCCCTTGCCTAAGATAAACAAGGACTTGACTGAGATTAATTATTCATATCCTCACAAATGGTACTGAGCCTCTGATACTCCCTAATAATTTGTAAAGCCCAAATCAAAAATGGCTGTTAGATGGTGATAACGGTTGTTTTTACTGATATCTCAATTTGCTTATCCTAAACATATATGTTTGCTCTAAAAATCACCTGACATGTCAAAAATCTATTCAACAAGCAAGTACATCACGATGGAGATGAGATTGATCGAATGAAGAGAGGATGAAAGCAGTGCTAAGCTAAAAACAGACAGGGTGGGTTCATTCCGATTCCTTTAATGACGGCTAGAAGGAGAAACAGATCTGTCACCGGTGGTGAAACCTGGTTATTATGGATCTCCCTATAATTTTTTATAATTTTGCGTAGCTCGAGTGCGGCATTCACTGGACCCAGTGGACCCTGTCGACCCACATCTTAAATCTTTTAGAATGAATAGGATTGAAATAATAAAAGGAATATAGAAAATGGAAAGTTGTATTGTGCATAAATGTGCTGAGAGAGTGAACTAGTGCAGTGGAAAAACGACAGAAAATATGCTAAAGAGTGCGCAACGGTAAGTACGAGATAGTGCGCAACGGTTTGCAAATTCTATGCAAGGATATGCAACAGTGAAAATGAAATAGCGCGTGCAGTACGACACAAGAGTGTGCAATAGTAAATATGAGATAGTGTGCAAAAAGTGCATAAACAGTTTAAAAAGAAAAAAGCTTTGAATATGAGAGAATATAATTGCAGTAAGGAGATCGTATCGTGTTCGGCACTTCAGCACAATCAATATTATCTTTATTATTTTTATAGATTTTTTTATTTTATTGTAAATATTGCTATAAATTAAATTGTAAAGTAATAATTAGGAAACAAAGGAAAAGTTGTGCGTCTTCTTGTGCAATTAAAAAATTCAAGTGCAAAACGTGCACTTTTTATATGCACTAATAAAGCCTATAACCTATTATGCCTCTTCAAAATCCACTCAGTTATACTCATTTAACATCCTGTCACCTTCTCATTTTATTGAGCCTAAGCGTGGGCCCATGGCTTCATCGAATTCCGAGTCTGCATTGGACTTCCCAAAATCCAGGCAGCCTACTCCTCTTTTGCTACAGGAAAAGGAAGTAGGCAGGCCTACTCCTCTTTTGCTACAGGAAAAGGAAGTAGGCTTAAGCTTTGCACAAGTAATTATTATGACAATTGTCATAACTGTCACGAATGTTCCCAGCAAAAATAAAATTTCGATTAAATTTAAATTTAAATTTAGACCAGTTTAAATTTGAGAAATTATTGCATTTTCTACTTCGAAACATTTTTATTATTTAAATTCGAGTAAAGAAAAAGCCATTGTAAAAATCTATTTTTATCTATCTTTGGTACTTTACGTATTGCTAAGGTTAGAGGATCAGTGTCAGTTGTTGAGTTCCATTTGTGTCCATTGACGAGAAGAGAAGAAGTAAACCTGTCATTAAAAGGTATAGAATGCCTAGCCTTAAGGCATTGACGCCTTAACCTTCTGATTCTGAAGCCTTTAACCTGAAATTAATTTTCGCCGCTCATTTTTTATTTTACTGTAAAAGCATACACTGTAAAAACTTGATTTTTTAATTTTCAATAGTAATTTTAGAAATTATATTTTAATAATTTTTAGATGGAAGAAATCGAGTCGATTGCTGGCAGTGATGCAGTCTTAAATTTAATTGAACTTATAAAACAGGATTCACGTTTATGGGATCGCAATTCATCAAATTACGTTACACATTACGATATTAAAATACATCGTTTTAATAATATTGCACAATTGCTCAATATTAACGGAAGTTTGTTCGTTTTTTATTAAATGTGATAAAAAGGAAGGAAGAAAAAGGATAGAAAAATGATAACAAATGATAACAAATTTTTGATCTGCGCATTTTGTATATCTATGATTATATAGTGATTTAATGGTAAAGCAGTCTTATTATAGTGGAAGTAAAAATAAGTAAAAAATGTTAAATGCTGTTAGAAGATGAAAAATGATATGATAAGCAAAAAGGTCACAGTTGTGACAAGTTTCTTAGGTATCTTCACAAATATTCTCGGGAATTTAATTTGTTCATTAGGTGTACTTCCGCCTAACTTGAAACTGTGCCATTCACATCTCAATGTTGAAATCCGGTTGCTAGCATAGCTATGGTCCAAATATTCTTGTGAGCTACTTAAAAATATTCTTGTGACTCGATGGCAAAAGGATCTCTTTCGAGCAAACTTCTAACAGCTGACACTGGCCATTGCTGGCCAGTTTCACTAACTATAATTCTTCCATATTTTTGTTTAATATTAGAGTATTCTAAAATGTTAATAAATAAATTGTAGTAAGTGGTGAAACTGTAGCAAGTGCATGGCGTGAATTAACTGAAAAATATCGACGACGATTATACGACGGTAAACGACGCAATGGTACTACAAATTGGCCATACTTTGAAGCAATGAATTTCCTTCGTCCACTATATGAGTTATTTTTTTAGTACAAATTTTTGAAAGCAACAATGAAAATATAATTTTATTCCTTAAAAAGCTGAGAATTCTCGCCTTTTTTTCACTCTTTTTATACTGTTTATACTCGAAAAAAAATAATCAAAACGAAGATCGCATTTTACAGTTCTATATAAAAGGTTAAAGGGTAAGTCGGTGGCAACGAACTAAGCCAGCACAAACCGCTAGAAGTCAATCACCGTCAGTCGCTCATCTCGTCAATACAATTTTGAGCGCTCATGCTGCAGCTGAAGCTCAAAATGTTCATAGTTATAGTTCAGCTGATACTCAAAATGTTCAGAATTATTCGGATGCGGATGTTCATGGTGTACATAGTTATTCAGAAACTGATGAAACCGATAGCCATATTATCTCTTTAGGTGATCAGCCTAACGATATTGAAGTATAAGTTTCACCTTTTGATTCTATCAATTCTTCATCTAATTTATATACCATTTCTGGTTTAGCTGTCGTCTACTATGCTAGTATTCTTTGGCCTGGAATAATGATATACTTCCACTTAGAAGATGGGGTGAGGAAGTTCATTTCTGTTACATTTCTCTCTTAATGATAAATTTGTTTTTGTTAATTCGTCCGAATTCGTTCGATGTATCTTGTTATAAACTTTTTTAGAATTAACTTTTAGGCGAAAACTTTAAAAAAATTATAAGTTATATAAGTTGTATAACAGTATATCTCAGCAAGAAAACGAGATTCGTTAGAATATTTTTTAAGTTCATAGAAAGGTACTGCTCTGAATTGAAATATTCTTCTTTATTTTTATACTATATTATTTCTACAATAAAAAACTACTTATTCTTGCAGCACAAAGTTGGTACAAATATGTGTCATAAAAATTCGCTCAACAATGTTGATGTTGAAAGAAGTATATTTTACTTTTAATCTTACAGAATAAGGCGAAAAGGCGAAAAAATTGCTTGATTACTATTACTATAGCTACTATTACTATAGCTATGAAAACATATTTTTCATTAATTTTATAATAATAATAATATATATCCATAAATTTTCTTCTATAAAATTTTCCATTGATATGACAAGGGGATATCTTATGAAAAATTATGAATAATTAAAAGTTTGATTTTAATTTCTGTATAAATTGTAGATTATTAAAGTAAATGGTTAGCGCTCACTATTTCTGGTTAGATTTACTCCATTGGCTGGAATTTTTTGCCAGAGAGTCATTTAAACCAGCCCACATTTTTTAGTGGTAGATAGACTTACTTTTATTAAAGTCTTCATGTTAGGAATGATAATCGAAGTAGGAGCCATTTTGCTATTCTTTTTTAAATATTACCCATTAGTTCTAAAATTTTTCTATAAATTATTAATCGTTCTACTTCTACTACGTTCTACTTCTCATTATTCTGTCTTCTTTAATTATCACTCGGACTAATTTATCGCAGCCCTTAGACTTTTTGCCACTTAAATTGAATTAGATTTACGAAATGGGTTTGAATCGACTGATTCAAACCTACTGATAGTTTGTGAATGAAATCCATAGTTTTAATTTGAACACTTAATAAAATCTTTCCTTTTTTTTATTCATAATGTATATATATATATATATATATATATAGATTCATTTAATTTTGTTGGCTTTTTTAGCGACAGAAGTTGCTGCTGGAAATGATTTAATGGATACAATTCGATACCTGTCGTCTCATCAATTACAGAATGATGTTAAATGCTGGTAAAATCATTTAATTAATACTTTGTGTCTATCCATTTATCCGACAAAATACTTTTTATCGATTTCTCTTTATTTTTTTCATAATTTTGATGATGAGGGTGATAAGAATGGTGATAAAAGTGGATAATGATTGGTAAAGAGTTAAATTCACATTAAGTCAGAAATCTTCTATCCATCTGTACATCCATCTGTACTTCTGTCCTCAAGTGGCTCTGGCGTGAAGCTCATTTATTTGATCAGAAGTTTTGTTTTTACAGGTTGCATGTTTCTTATATTATAAACAATATTTCATTAAATTAAAATTAAAATAAATTCTCTCTAACAGTTGTGCACTTGCTTGTTTTAATAAATTTACATTATTTTAGTGAAAGTACATCACCTTCATCACATTTTGCGACTGGTATTGCGAAGGAAATCGAAGCAGAAATGGGAATAAATCAACGAACTGCTAATTCATCAAACTTGTTAAATGCAATTGGAGAAACTTCAAGGACAATTACTGCAAATACGAATATACCAAATCCAAAAAGAACAACGAATCGAAGTTGCAGTCGATCGAAAGCCGGTATATGTAATCCTCGATCGCAACGATCTATCAAAATGGTATTAATTCATATACAATTTTGTTTTTCGAATTTGTTTTTCATAAAATCCTTTCCCATTGAAATAGGAAATTTTTTTATTCCAAATTATTTTATTTACCATTATTTAACTTGGAATTTTACTTTTTTGAGTTCCGCATCTTTTCTCTAAAATATTTTTCAGCTGATATCATCTCCTTACAATAAAGTTGTCACACCAGCTTCACCACAGTCTCTTTCTGGATATGGTTCAGCTACAGTCTACAGCCAACCTGTTATCAATGGCTCTTCAACCAATGGTTTTAGTCCTATTAAAGTAAGTTTTTCTTCCATTTCATCGCTTTTGATCATTTCTGGATCTCGCTTATTATAGTTTTCTTTGAATTCCCTGTTAATTTTAAAATTTAAGCTCTTCGAGATATTTGGTATTTCACTTTATTTTATTTAATATTTTAATATCTAATATTTTATATCTTTATTTTATTTAATATCTTTCAGCTTTATGCATTTATTTTAGACAACTGAACGATGCGTTACTGCAACATCGAATACACATGAACCATTAATGACTGATAATGTGAATAGTAGATGGGAAAATGTTGGTTAGTTCCTTTCTATATAAATATTTAATTTGCAAAGTTAAATTTTGAACTATAACTTTAGATAAGTGCATAGCAACCAAAGATTTACAAATTGTAAGACGAGCAGGTGCACCACGGTAAGAGTTGCTTTAGCTGAAGGATGGTATTCGATTTCTTTTAATTGACAGGAATTACTAAAAATGAAATCCGAATGGGTTCTGGGTGATGCACTTGTACGTTTGCCCTCAGATGACTGTCTTGTGAGATCATTCTAATGGTGCATATTGTTAGATGAATTATAAAAAGTCTTACGAGTTTAATACTTTCCTCTCATTCTTGCTCGAATCTTTGTCAATTCAGATGTTATGCTGAATGTCATTTTAAGGTCGTGTTTGGATTGATATGATGCAAGCAGTTCGTTCACCAGAACTTGCATTAGCTGCAAACCGATATATCACAAATACTTTATTTGCTGTATTAGACTCAGATCGAATTATTGCAGCGAAAAATCCAAGTAGAATACGAATTGTCATGCCACAAACACCACCTGAAATCCAAATTATTCCTCTAAATTGACTAAGGAAGAATTCAGTTTAATTATTGATTTAGTTAATTGATGTTAATGGATATTTCCTTATAACTGCTTAATATTCTTACTAACTGTTTTGATTTTACATGCAAGAATTTCTCGCAAGAAATGAGAAATTTGCAGTCAAGCTGTGAAATTTCAGGTTTCTGGTAACCTGCAAAACCTGTTATATTTCGTCTGGAAACCTCAGCAAGGCCCATTTATCACCTTAGCATTCTCATTAATTCATTTTAACGCTCTAAGATCGCCTTATTTTTTTGCTATAAGCTCCTATAATATCCTCATATATCTTTTCTCTTATAATAGCTTCCACTACTTCCGATTTGGCTTATTGCACTACTTAAACCCTTTTTTCATAAAGTCGCCTGATGGAAGTGAGTACTCACCACTGTGTTACCTTGAACGGCAAGATTGATGGGTTGGTAACAGAAAATAAATGCTTAAACTCACGGTCAAAATATCATTTTCACCATTACTGTTTTAACTCGCTCCATTGGCTTGTCACATTGGCCGAACATGCCAGATAGTCATTGCCGATAGAAATACAGGTGAGTCGCCAGCATCACCCGGATTTTTGGACAGGTTTACTCCTGCTAGGAATAGGACCTTAGTATTGGCGCTCCGAATTGAGAAACAACCCACTAAGCCATCCTATTCCCAATTCTCTAAATTCTTCTTCCAGTCGTCCTTTTGAACCTCTATTTCCTAGTTTTTTTAGATCCAATTTTATACATATATATGTATATATATATATATATATATATATATAATTTCTCTTTTCCGATTAGCCTTCCTTCGCTAAGAGTTTCGACCCACTAAGGAATAAAAATAGAGGTGTATTATTCAAATTACCACTCAGTACCACTCAAATTTGATATTTGGTGAGATTTTCTCCTGTCGAGAAGAATCAGGCGAGCCGCCCTGTTAATCTAAATGATATAACGCTTATTTAAGTTCACCTCAGACCCACTTAATAATCTCTTATCGCAAGCCAGCATCTTCATATCCATGTATATCCATGCAAAAACTTCTTGTGCATATCTTGTTTAGAAGAAATGTAGAGGGCTTCGCGGTCGATGCAATGAGTTTAGGGAGATATACCTGAACATGAAAACGATTTTACTTGTGCACAGAATACGTCCTTTATGGATTTTTGAGATGAGTCCAAAAGCCAAGTAAGAAGCGATTGAAAGCGGTCTTTTCCTTAGTAAGGTTCATGCGCAAGGTCAGACTGAGTATTAACAATAATTGAGGTAGGTCGTGTAAAAAGTTGAGCAATTTTTTCTTCTCCAACTACCTCAATTTGCAGATTACTTTTCTCATTTGCAATATGTATGAAATCATTATTTTTGTTAAAATAAAAATTTGATCCCTCGCTGACGAAAGCAAACAGAAATAAGAAATTTAAAACTGGGGTCCCTCAAGCCGAGGCTGTTTGAAACTGAAAAAAGAGTACTCCCCCAGAGCGTCGCTACCGTGTCTAGCAATTCGCGCCGTGCGGAGTGGTTCAAATAAACTGCAGCCTCCGCGAGACTGGCTGATTGATTCGTATCGTCGGTCGCGGACATTTATTCCTTGAGAGCGAAGCGCAGTCGTTTTTTTTATCTATTGTTCATGTTGAGTTATTTTTGTTTTTTAAGATTTAACCGATATTTATTAATAAATATATTAAATCAGCGCGGACAAGTAGTTGGTACAATGAGCGCACTTACTCGACAAGGAAGCGGTGACAACGCCAGTTCATTCGGTTTGAAAATTGAAGGTTCGTTTGATTTTCATTTAGAAATTTTAAGTTTGTTTCCACCTTAATAAGCCATCAAAAATAATCGAATTCTTGCTATCCGTCGGAATTAGTCCGCCGAACCCGCCCGCATTTCACTCAGTCAGCTTCTCTTTTCCTTTTACTCTCTCATTGTAGGACTAACAGTCAGCTGCGTATCCGTAGCTCGGCACTCTTTTAAGAGACATTTTTCTGCAAAACAACGGCATTCTAGTTTTTTAAATTTTTTTTTTATTCCTTAAATTATCTTTTTTCTCTATTATTTCTTAAATTATCTTTTTTAAAGTAATCTCGATTTTCGCAGTTTTCTCCTAAAATTTGCGTGCGGAGATTTTTTCCTGTTCAATAACGATTGAACAATTTATTATGAAGCTAAATTTTTTTTTGTAGATTGGCGTCGAATATATTTAAATAAAGAAGAGCCATATTTGTTAGAAGAAAATTTAGTTTCGAAGGACCCCTTTGATGTCTTCGATATTTGGTTTAAAAACGTTGCTTCGAAGTCTGATATAAGTTTCGAAGAAATTAATGCTGTCTGCTTTTCAACATCAAGGTTTTGTTTTGTTTGGTTCGGATTAATAGTCTCAATTAAGAGGAAGAAAAATTATGAAATAATTGAATAGGCTGAGTACAGTAATAAAATCAAAATTTTACAATGTTTCGGTTGAGGGTCAAATGAAGGGTAAACTTGTAATTTGAAAGTGGAATTGCTTTTTGGATATTGCTTGGATCCCACTTTCACTTCTATTTTCAAGTTATTCCTTGGCGAAAAGTTTAGCTAGCCATACTGAAAATCTTGCTTTGTTTAAAGGAAGGAAATTTTGTTTACAGTAAAATTGCGCAGTTATGCCTTTATTTCATTCTCGCCCACTCTGTTATTGTCATTATTACTTAAACTTCAGTAATAATCGGCCATCATCACGGATGGTACTGATGAAGGATTATGGAAGAAATGGATTTTCATTTTACACAAATTATGATAGTAGAAAGGGTAAAGAAATTGCTGCAAATCCATTTGGATGCTTGTTATTTTATTGGCCCAAAGTAGATCGTCAGGTTGGTTTTTTTCCGTTCCCATCATCCAGTCACATTTTTTGTCCTAATTTTCATTTCGTTTAGATTCGTGTTGAAGGTAGAATAGAAAAACTTCCAAATGAATTAGCAGATGATTATTGGAAAAAACGACCAGTCAAAAATCGAATTGGTTCAAAACTTAGTGAACAAAGCAAAGTTATACCTAGCAGAAATGTTAGAAATATGTATTCATCCTTTTATAGAATAAAGTTATTGTTATACAATATAATTACGAAATTATCGCTTTGATTTTTTGGGAAATTTTTTGATTTTTGCTGATATATATTTTTAGTTCCTTTTGGAGAAAAAGGCAAAGTTGGAAAAATTGGTGGAAGAAGAAGGTGAAACGGCTGTTTCACGGCCTGAGAACTGGTTTGCTTTTAAAGCTTTTGGAACTGTTTTTTTAATGGATCTGTTTTTTTAAGATTTTCATACTTTTCAAAATTTTTCTCTTTTTTTGATACGTTTTGCAAGAGTTTTTTAGGGGCGGATATCGTCTTGTTCCCGATTATTTTGAATTTTGGCAAGGTCAGTCTGATCGTATTCATGACAGAATTGTTTTTGAAAAATCGAATTTTAATGGCTCTAATTGGAAAATTTACAGACTTTCACCATAGTGTTAGGTCTGTTTTTAATAATATTCACTTTCTTTTGTTTGCATCTTTTTTTACATACTGTAGTGAATTATTATTTTTAACTTTATGTTCGCAAAATTTTTCGTTTATTGCAGGAAATGGTAAATTTAAAAAAGCCCACTAAAGAGCTCTCTTGGATTATTTATTTTCGAATACATTAATTTGCAAGCAAAAGGACATACTATTAATGAAATTAATTCAAAAAAGAAATTGTATGAGTAGTAAAGAATTAATATAAATGTATTGAAAGCATGGTATATTTCATGTAATATTTATTATAACAATTCCTTTTTTCTTCGTATGGGTGATCCTCTCGTAGGGATCTGGGAGATTGATGGTTTTCCGCATTATCTTAGCTATTCCTAACAGTGTTGCTCTAAAAATCTCTTTCATGGAATGGAATTGGTTAGGGCCACTTTTCAGTTTACAGGTCCTTCTATACATCCTTCTGTATTCCTACAATTATTGGGACCGCTTCATTTTCCACATCTTCTCTAGTTCTTCTTACATCTTCTTTTTTTAGCTTCTCATAGCTTCCTTCTTCTTGATATTCCTGTCATCGTTATTATGCTTATTTCTGGTTCTTATCCACTACCACAATATCTAGTCGATTGTTAATCTGTTTGGATGGAGAAATTTATATTTTGCTATTCTTTTTCACGTTCATCAGCAGTTATAATATTCCATTTTTGTTTTGATTTATTTAAAATCAATGAATAAAGGAAAATTTTTTTTGGAAAATCTTTTGAATTACGGATTTGATTACGAATAATACGTTATATAAAAAAAAAATTTACATAGACTCTATAAATAAAATAAATAGAATTTTAGAATAAAAAAATTTTATTCATACATCTTTGTACGCATTTTCTTATACATCTATTCCTAGTTTATATTTCTGGCCCCCTATACTATCTTCTGCCATGGAAAGATCCTTTCGCCGCAAAATGAGGCGCGAGAAGATACAGGTGTTTTCCAAGCAGCCTATCGGTTTTCACTTTTAAATTTCATACGTTTTTCCGCCATTCAGGGGAGTGCCATTTACTTTTCGCCAAAACAACAAATTATTCTCATACAAATCATTACCGGAGAAACAAAAATATATTTAAATTGTTCAGATTTTAGCATAATTTCTCATATTTATTTGTTTAATCGGCAATCGAATATTTCATCCCCAGAATACTTCCAAGGGTCATTTATTCATTATCGGTTATCAAATATAAATACATTTTTAATGAATTGTAAATATGACTAGTAAAGAACTGTATGCCATAGCACAGCTGTCATATTTTGACTAGTTCCTGCGATGAAGATAACATGAACGTGGCGCCGTCTTACCTTGTCCTTATTATACGACTATCAAAAGCTTTCAAGCGTATTTGATGTCTTTTTAAATTCTTAGTAGTGAGGGCTATTAGTTAAACGCTAGCGACAAAGCCTACTGCTGTGATAATTGATTTCATCATGGACCAGTGGCCTCATTTATCTGAACAATATTTTTATGAAAAAATATGGAAAACATATGATTGTCGCTTTTAATATTGAAGTTGATATATTCTGCGTTTTATCCTTTTGTTCATTTTCTATAAGATTTTAGTACAGTATTCTTCTCATTATTTACTAACTAGGTAAACTTATTTGACGAACATATGCATTCTTTATGCATTCTTAAAATAAAAATAAATTAGAAACTGGGTTAGTTCCCTACAACTTATCACCAGAGCTGATATTAAAGAAGTATTCATTGATATCAAGAATGAACACTATTTCTAAATTTTGCGTGCATTTTGTGAATTTATTCATCGATCCAGGTTTTTAGAAGAATAAACCAAAGCAGTAGTCATTTCATCAGATATCTGTACAGTTAATTCAACGATTAGGATCATTCAACAAATTCAACAGTTAAAATTAATTTTTGTTTGCATAAAATTCCATTTCTACACCAAAACCGACACCAGGAACACCAGAATTATTATTATTGTAAGGGAAAGTTCTATATGATGTTGGCGTTCGGTAGTTTTTCAAGGAAAATAGATGCATAATGACTCGATGGATTATTGTTCCCATCTTGGAGCACCGATGCTGAGGTTCTATTCCCGGCAATAATAAAAGTCCTTGGTTTGATGCTGGTGAATCCGGTTTCCTGCTTCTATCGCCAAATGGCTCTAGCAAAATTTGTTTGATCTGCCAGCAGAATGAGTTTAACCAGAAATGGTGAGCAGGAAAAGTCAGTGATTGTTACATTAATTATGGCAATATTATATGACAAATATTATGAGAAATAATGCAATAAATAATCACATATTAATCTAAATTTCTATACGAATTTAGGTTAATTTATCAATGAATAAGCACGAATTAAAGAAATGACAAAAATTTACAAAAGATCGAACTGTTTTACTTCTGTTTTAACGGTCGATATCAAAAAGAAAAATTGTATAATTAACTTGTATGCTAGTTAGCGGTTTTTCTTTTTAATTTACTTGTTGCATAATCAAAAATGATCATCGATACTTCGCTAAATTATTACACAATCAATTATATAAGAAAAGCGATCAAAATTTTTAAAAATTTTTAACTTGAAAAAATTTAAAAGTGAGGAGACAATATACGATGGTGTGGGGAAAGAATTCTGGGATGCTACGGTGGGCTATTTGCCGAGTTAGTTCTATAACGGAACGGTAGGACTGGAGTTGCTTCGCGAGTCTCCTCGCTGTGTTCCCCCTGTAGCCAACTTAGTGACCTGGTTTAATTTAATTTAACATTTACTAGCATTAACGCGACACGTTTTTATGATTTTGAAAAAATCATTCTGTCATACTGAGTTGGAATAATGGAATTATAGCCAAGGGGCATTTTGATTCATGAGTAAATAAAGGTAAAGCCTAATTCTAAGCGAAATACAGTAATATTATTTCTTGCATTAATAATGTAGCGTATTAGTTGTCGATTCGTGCTTCTTTCGCTCATTGCATTATTTTGGGTCTATAAGAGTTTTGGTAAAATCTTAATGAAGTGAAAAAGGTCATTCGGGAAACTTTGACCTTTTTGTAGAATATCGTATACTTATCATACAAAAGGCGGATCTACTAAAATCGAATAATTTCTTCTTTTTTTTAGTGCTTATTAAAATAACGGGGTTTTGTTGATATAAATTTGTTTATTTCCCACTGATTTTCCTAAAATATTTAAAAAAAAAGAATAATTTTATGTTCGGTTTTTCGACCTATTTTACTTTAGAGATAATTCAAATTATAAATAATTCAAATTATAAATAATTTTATTATTTTAGTAAATATTTTAATATACAAATACAAATAAACTTAAATAAATTTTTATAAATTTTTTTTTGATTTGTATTAGAAAATAGTTCAATAAATTTTTAGCCAAATTATTATGAATAATTTTGAGTAGATCATTATAAATAATAATGGTTTCATTATTTTAATAAATAATTGTATAATTATTTATAATTGTATAATTATAATAATAATTTCACAAATTGTTTAAATAATCTTATTATTATAGAATGAATAGTCGCATACCACTTCTCAAAAATTTTCTTTTTGAAATAATATTTTTTTGCAAATCAATTTTTATTTTTTCAAAGTTATTGTGCTTAGTAACAAGTATATATATATATATATATTTTTATCTGTATAACAAGCATATATATATATATATATATATAAATTTATATATATATATAAATTTTAGGGATTTCTGGTAAAAATTTTGCTTTGATATTAAATATTAAATATTATTTAATGTTATTAAAAATTTGTTATTATTATGATTTTATTAATTAAGGACTTATAGTTGTCATTATTATTTAATAATGTATTTAACGTTTTAATATGAATAATTTTAATAGATCATTGATTATTGTTCTTATCAGTAATTTTTTTCCTGCTTTGATATAATATAAAATACAAGACAAATGAAATACAAAATACATTGCTTATATTACTGTATGGTAATATAAGCAATGTATTTTGTTATCCTCATTTTTTCCCTTTCAGGTGCGCAATGAGTAATTCTTTTAAAGCTTTATTTAATCTTGAAGATATAAATAAGGTTTGTTTATTTTCGTTTTGACGATATTTTCATTTTTCAGTAATCCATAAATTCAATTTAACCAATTTTTTCCAAAAAAATTTTACGTTTAAAGTGATTGGAAAAATATTTTGAATCGAATTCTGCAGAATAAAATTAAATGATTTGGCAATTTAATAAATAACAATAATGGACAAAAATAAGAACTAACACAGCGAAAAAATAAACGAATAAATAAATGAGCAACTTAAAAATAAAAAACATCGAATTTTTTTTAAATCAAGAAGAGAACTTTTTCATCATAGGGGTGGTGCTAGGTATCCCTTTCTTTCCTGATGTGACTCTCTGGAAAAGTGTTTTGTCCTATTAGCTGAACCAGATAAACCTGATAACAACATGTGACATATGATAACGAGATATAATGGCAAATTTCCTATTTTTAGGATGAACAGACTTTAAAAAATTCAAGGGAACTACAAGAACAAAACAAAATAATAGTTAAATTAGTAAGTAGAGATCTATGGCAATTATTCAACCAAGAAACTACAGAAATGGTGCTCACAAAGGAAGGAAGGCAATTTATTTATACATTAAGTGCTCTTATTAACAATCATAAACTATATTTATATATTTATAGAAAATTAAAAGAACATTGGTGTAAAGTTAGGTGAGAAATTTCGAAAAACCAAAAAATTTTAGAGTTTAGGTTTCTGTTTTTTCAATCTTTTCAGGTTTCTAACTGGATTATCTTTTAATTTAAGAAAATTTAAAACAAAAAATTTTTCTTATCACGTTTTATCTATCTTACTATAGTTTTGATGATCTTAAATCCTTTCATTTTTCAAAAATCCAAACAAATATTTTAGAAAATTATTTCCAAAACTTGAATATCAAATAGAAGGATTGATTAAAACTGAAAGTTATATTTTATGCGTGCAGTTTAGACGAGTTGATAATTTCAGGTATATATTTCTTAGTATTTTCTATTTTCTATTCATTAATTCTTTTTTTTACTATAAACCAATTTTTAAATATGCAATATTTTATTATTCAGATATAAATATAAAGATGGTAAATGGTTAGAAGCTGGTCCAGGAGAACCAATCACAGCCGTAAAATCTGTAAATCATCATGATCAACCGATTCGAACTGGAGAAAAGTGGATGAATGGTATAGTCTCATTTGACAAAATCAAAATCACCAACAGTCCATCAGAGAGCATTTATTATGTTGGTAGTTAGTGAAATGTTTATTTAAATTTTGAACTGTATAAGCAATAACAAGCAATAACAATATTTTGGACATTGATGTATATGCCAAAGGAAAGCTTGATTCATGTCTCCATGAAGTTTGGTCGACTAGTGAGGATCCATCTCGACCTCTACCACCAAACGACTCATTGGTGTAAGAATTTCTCGCACCCTAGAACCAATGAAAACAGTTATGCTATTAGGAAAAAGCGAAAAAGGATTTCAATGCATTCCTTTGAATTTCCATAGTTTTCTACTCCATCAACATGTCCATTGATGAATAAATGTCCATTCTTGCATTATAAATTTTGCTAGTGAGTCTCGTATTTCCTACAGTATTTTTTGAATAATATTTCTTCTTGGAAGAAGAGAGTCAGTGCTTATATAATTATCAAATAAATTGATAATTGGTCGGTAAATAAATATATTTTCCCATATAATTAAGAAATACAAGAAAAATCATCAATGAATGAGAAAATCTCTTATGAGAATATTAATTTTAGAATATTAAAATCTTATAGTTAAGACATCGTGTTTATTACAATTATTGGGTCATAAATTATGTGAAAGGAATGTCTCGATAGGTTATAAAAGCTGATGAGATAAAATTTAGATAAAATCTGATAGAATCTAGTGTGGCGCCTATGCACCCTACCAATAAACCGTTAACTTATGCGCTGATTAAGAGATTAACCCGATTAATTGGCATATTAAAAATTATATATGTTAGAATTTTAGTACCATCTTATATCGATCTCCATACATTTCGCTCTCCATACATTTACATTTATATCTCTCGATCTTTACCTTATTCTTTGAAACATCTCAGGTGCAACTTCATTCGATGCATAAATATCGGCCAGTTTTGCTAATTTATCGTCTTTTGATGAATGAAGCACATTTAGTGGCGATTTATTCAAAAAGTTATACAGATTTTATAGCAGTAACAGCTTATCAAAATCAACGAATTATCGAATTGAAAGTTGATAAAAATCCGTTTGCAAAAGGTTTTCGAGAGGGAAATGATCGTAAAAAGTCGATTCACTCAAGTAAATTTTATTATTTCGAATGAACTTCGAATAAATGATTTAATAATAATGGTGAAATAATATAACATTGGTTAAGTAGAACATATTGCTTCGGTTGGAAGGTAAGCAGACTGGGTTCTGCTGGCACCGACAGATCTAAAGTGATATCTTGCTATTAATTCATTTGCACCTCTACTTCCGAGTGGCTCTTTGATAGTAAACTCTTTAGGCCTAATGGCCAATAAAACCAGCAAATAAGAAAGAATAACTATTGAATAGTTCATAAAAGTTTAGCAAATTGAACAGAAAATTGAAATTTAAGGAAAAGCTACCAAGAAATTTCATTCATTTTTTTCATTTAGGTTCTGTAATATCAAGGAAAAAATTGAACAAGGATCATGTGTGGTCACCGATTACCCTTTTATCACCACCATTATGGCTACCAACGACACAGTCAGTTGGTGAGGATTCATCAGCACCTGGACGATTACTTCATGACGATTCACCATCTGTACGACTGCCTCAAACAAATTTAATACATTTTAATAATTTATCATTTTATAATCTTACACCCTCTGCTCGATTGTGGATTGGTGACCAGTCGAATAATTTGAATTCGTCTATTATGAGACCCAATTCCAGTCTTATTTATCGTTCCACTTATGCACCTTCAGCCTATGGAGCACATTTTCCATATGGAATTTTTAATCCCAATACTCCTTCATCATTTGTGGTAAGCCCATTTTCAGATTCTAACCAATTTCAAGAGCCATTGAGTGAATTTGGTTCTAGAAAATGAAATAGTTTACTGAATGATCATTTGATTTTCATCATCTGATTTGATCTTGATCGAATATTTCCCACTGCACTTTGGTGACTAACTAGCAAACCAGCAACAAATTGTAAGTTTTGCAAGGATTCTTTATCTTTATCGATGTGGGAACATTTGCAGCGTTTTTCGCATTTTTCCGCCTTTTTCCAATTTTTCTTAATAATTTTGTTATTTCTTAGTTTATTGCTCGAGTCGTTGCCATATGAGTCTATTTGAATTCATCGCCCAAATATTCACTTATAGGAAAGTAAAAATATTTTTTCATGAATATTATGTGAATAAATATTTGAATCTATTTATTTAATAAAATATTGGATTATTTTCAAGCGAATTCATTTCCTATTTTGCAGCCACAGCTATATATTTATGTTTTAAAAGAATCCCTGCGAATTGCATAGGTCATCCTCAACTGCAGCTCTGTTCTGGAATCAGTTTCTTGAGGGCTCTGCGCAATATCTTAGTAGTTCCTAGCAATGCGCTCTTCTGGGTAGAGATCTCTGATATTGTTCATGGATATTGTTGTGTTGGAGCCACATTTTTAATTTAGGGTCCCATAGTACTTCTACCACTACTGGGATTATTTTGGCTCATAATAATAAGAATAATAATACTAATAATAATAATGATAATAATAAAGTAAAAACAATAATATATATACATTTATCTATACATTTTAGTAGTTTATTGAAAATCAACAAAGCAGGGCGGTAAGCGCCATGTGATTGTATTAATAACAAAAGTTAAAATAACGAATAATGAAAATTAAAGATAAAAAAATATAATAAAAATTAATAAAGTAAGGAGGGAATAAAGAGGAGTTATAAATAGTACAACTCGAAGTGAATGTATTACTTATAAATAATCGAACTATAAAAAGTTTTCCTACATGATGTGAATATTTTAATATCATAAATATCATAAATGTGAATATCATAAATGATATTATCTAATCTTTTTTTAAAAATAGCTAAGAATGACGTGCAAACTACATCATTCGGTAGTTTATTCCAGTAATTGATAGTACGAATAAAGAAGACATGAGTCCTTAGTTTAGTTTTGCATACAGGTTTTGATATTTTTAGCTCCCATTAGTTCTTGTTGAATTCAAATTTAGCCTAAAATAATATTTTGAATCTAAATTAACACAACCATATAGAATTTTATAAATATAAATTTAAATTAAACCTTTTTTAATCTGATGAATTGAGAGGGAATCCAGCTGTATTGTTGAAGTTGTGTTTATAATTAAAATTGCTATTAGGAGAGAAACGATGTATAAAATATTTTTTGTGTCCTTCAATTATTTACTTGATTTGCGGTATTTGTGGTATATTGATTCTCGAGGATTTGCGATGCAGGTAATATTGTAGTCAAGAAGAGGCCAAACGAACGCTTTGTGCTTTTGATAACCTTCAATTCAATGCTTAAACGAACGAAAAATAAAATTTAGTATTTTCGAGGATTTCTTTATTATAGTTCTACAGTGAAGATTGGAGTGAAGATTTTTATCTATGATTATGCCATGATCAGAAATATGTGAGACTCGTCTGATTATGCTACTATTATGTTATTGGTAATAAAAAGATTTTGAAAATTCGAGTTTTTTCGAATTTATATGTAAAACTCTGCTTTCGAAAAGAAATTTGCCATATAGCCATTTGGCAATTCTATTGAGATCATCTTGTAGTGGAGAGGTTATCCAATCTACCATGAGAATAGTAAATTTTATAATCATCAGCATAAAGATAAATGGTAGAGTTTAGTATCACTTTGGTAATATCATTAATATACAATAAAAAAAAGCAATGGCGTAATACAACTACCTTGAGAAACACCTGATTTTAACAGATATTGTGTCAGAAAGAATATGTTTACACATACAGTTTGGTGACGATCTTTTATGTAATCCGACATCCAGTTATAAAGGGCCCCTGTAATGCCATAGCTGTTAAGGGTAACCAACAATTTTCTATGGGAAACAACTTTCTATCTACTTTCTATGAAAAGCTTTGGCTAAATCTACGCAGCTATTCCATTATCAATTGATGCTGACCAATCGAAAAGATTCGCCAAAATTTAAGAAGTAGATTTTTTCGTACAAAAGTCATGCTGATAGGTGGATATGAAATTATTGACAAGATAAGTAAATAATTTGTTGCAAATCAACCTTTCCAGTACCTTGCTAACAACGCATAGGCTAATTGGCCTATAATTAGAAAAATCACAGATGCTTATTTTTTATGAATGGGAATTTTATGAAACAATTTCCAAATTTTAGGATTAAAGCCAGATTTCATAATATCCTTATAAATTAGAAATAAAAATTAGAAATAGGGGAAGACTCGGACAACCTGCACATTTTTTATAAATTATTTTTGGAATATTATCGCGACCAGCTGAAATGGACGGCTTGAGTCTATTTTTAGGCATCATAAACATTTAATAACCTCATAGAGAGAAATGCAACAATTTCGATTTATATTGAAAGGAATACTGTGAGTATTATCGCCAACAAATACATTAGAAAAATATTGATTAAATACATTGCAATATCAATATCAGAGGTGATCACGTTATCATTATGTTGCAGAATTATTTGTTTACGTGGATATCAAATTTTCTTCCAATGTAAGTCCAGAAAGAATCCCTACACTTAAAAATTTAAAAATTGCTTTTCTTCATTTGAAAAGTATTTATGAAGAGCACTACGGAAACTTTTAAAGCATTCTTTATATGCAGAAAGATCACACGGCAATTTGGATAACTTGTTACTTGAGGTAAAGCTACTTGAAAAACCTTTTAAAAGATTTTTAAGAGATTTAAGAGATTTTAGAAAAATGGGAATTGACGACTTTTTTTTTATACATCTATAGATATTGCACACAACATCTTCTACCTTCCTGGCCTCTGGTAAAGGACGTTGAGGATGAAATGATCACTCGCAGAAGGGGATTGTTTTTATTTTTTTAAAGAGCCTTCACCATTACTGGTTGGACTAGCTCCGCTGGCTTATCACACTACGCAAATATACCTTGGCGATAGAAATACAGGTGAGTCACCAACATCATTCGGATTTTTGGAGATGAGAGTTTCCTGCCGTACCTTAGCACTGAATTGAGCAAAAATTCACTAAGCCATTATATTCCCTCTTTTTTCATTAATATAACCATAATCTTAAGTAAAAGCTAAAAAAAGACGAAATGATTCACTTCAAAAGCATGAATAGATTTTCATAGATTTAACGACTGGTTTACTTCATGACAAGCGACCAGAAATCCAAAATCCACCATTTCTGCTAAACTTTCATTGCATGGTCGAGAAACATTAAGAAATACCAGAAAATACCAGAAGAAATGAAGAAAGAAAAGAATTAAAATTGAAAAGATCAAAACAGGAAGATTGACCGCCCTCCGTTTGAACTTCGCAATAAACCTCACGGCGTACCAACAACCACGTGAAAAGCGCAATGGAATTTTGAGAGTGCTCAGCCCTATCATTTTATCCTCACGCACAATCAGCAAAGGATTGGCCTCAATATTTCTCGATCATTGCACCCGCTGCGCATTGAACCTAACCCCTAATGGCTCACCGTTTCATTAACTCCACTGCGTCACTTCAACCAACACAAGTTATCCAAAAATTCCTATAATATTCATTAAAATTTATTTTCCTCAAATTGGAAGATGCGATCGCTGAGAAACTCTCCTAGAATATTTCATCAGCTGGCTACCCATATAACGAAAGAAGCTTCCGTGGGATTAACGCAGATGCCGAAAATAATAACCGGTTGACCGACCGAAAATATCCGTTTGATTTGGTTTCTTTTCTGCGCTCTATCGGTTGTATTTACGTCAATTATTTTTCAGTTTCAGTTATATGTTTCATTTTCTGCAAAAATTTTCAAAAAATCTTTGTGGTTCACTTGATTATTAACCGATTTTAATCGTCACAGCTATTTTTGGTAAAGTCAGTGATTAACGGTCAAATCAGAAATTATCGTTAAAAGAAGACGACAGGTTTTGCGATCATCCTGTCGAATATTTAATTTGCCTCTCTTCTTAAAAATTCTTATAAAAATGAAGTTTTGAGCCATTTTTGTTTACTTTGGAAAAATTTAAAGGAAACGAAATAACTACAGTTGTGCTGTCTGGTCTACCGCTCCTTTACTTCTGAAGACTGTTTCACGAATATCCTCTCTAAATCGATGAAATTCGGTATTTTAAGGAGAACCACTTAGAAAAGTTTCTACATAAACGACGAAAAAAGCTAAATTCTATCAAATGGTTCTCTTTCAGGATATCAATTCAAAATCCTGAAAATTCTTCAAAAAAGACAATTGTATGAATAAGCCTTTTTTAAATTATATTCTTTACCGAGGATATAGGAAGCTGATTGGGAATTAGAAAACACTTCACGAAAGAATAAAATGAAATATAATAACAAAGAAGCCGTGAAGTTTATAAGTGTCAAGTAAGAAAAAATAGAAATACTTCAAAAAAAATTACTTCAGCCCCTTTATTCTTGTCTCTTTATTCTTACAACATATTAAGCAGTGCGCAGTTGAGGATTAGGACTGAATCTCCACAGATTCGAGTTTATAACTATTTCGATGAATTCGCTGCTAATTTGACTGTTTAGATATTGAAAGATATTACTTTTCACTTTTTGAATATTTCTAGAATTTTAGCTACTTTTTCCAAATTTTTGGCCTATCCCCAGGAGTAAAATGTTTTTAGGAAATCTTTTTTTTTCTTCTAATAACTCGCACCATTTCTAGTTTATTTGGCTTCGTTAGCGATTAAAGCAAGACGTTTCTAAATCGCATGATTGGGTGCTCTGTTACCTGAAATTAAATGAAGGAAGCCAGTCCTTTTTTCAAGTTTTCATGTATTATACTGCTAAATAAAAAATGAATATAAAGACACGGAAAAGAAATAAGTGGTGAAAACTAAAATAAATAAGGATAAATATGATTTATAAAATTTTCAGAACATATTGACTCTTAATTTAGCAGCGAAAGACAACAACCATTTCCTTGACGAGAAAAATTAGGAAAAATTTGTAAAAAAATGCGAACAACCCTCGCAATGGTACTGGCCTATCGGTCAGATATCAAAAAGACATTTCATTCAAATGAAAAGTTTTAAGTTTTAAAATAAACGTTTATATTCCAAATATTGGAAAGAAAATATGTCATTTTTAATATCTTCTTTAGATATTTTTTAAATTTGCCATTTTTTTTACCACTGACTAATTACAGAAATATATGCTCGGATTATTATAGAGAAATTATTTGTAGCTAATATTTTGTAATAAATATTTAGAACTTGGCTCGATTAAATAATTTTCAGATTGCTTTAGGTATAAAATGTGGAATAATTCTATATGGAATAAGCTGTAGGAAAGAGCACTCGCTCTTCTGGCTATTAATGCAATTAAAAATGCTTATCGGAAAGTCACTCTGGCGATTATTGCGCAACTTGGCGGCCAAATTTTATTCTGATTTTATTCTGATTAAAACTTAGTTAAATGATTAGATTTTGTGAAGTTTGTTTCTGCATTTTGCTTGTGGTTTAAAACGCTATCAGTCAAAAAAATTGAAATATTTTTAATAAAGTCTGGTTTCACTGCTAAAAAAGCATCTGAAGTAAAAAAAAACTTAATAGAGAAACTTTGAAAATAAAAGATTGAAAGGTAATGTGGTGTATCACTTAAATTATCAGTCAAGATTTAACGGTTGTAAACAATGGTTGTGTTTCTTGTGAAATCCGGATGGCTTTCTGGTAAAAATATTTCATCTTTAGTAGTCGCTGGATTGAACCGAACCAGAAAAATTGTGACATTTTAGGAAAAAAAGGCATTACAGAGAAAAAACTGCAAAAAACCTATATAATGGATTAACGAAAGTTATTTGTATTGAAATGTAATAAATGAATTTCTAAACTATTAATGAAATTTTGAAAAATTTTTTTTTACAAACGATACAATTGTTTCTATCAATAGAAATTTCATAAATATTTCCAATATTCTTCGAAATTTATTGGTGAATAACCGACAGAATAAATGATCACAATGGCTAAATCATAGTTTTGTTAGTACCATTGTTTTTGCTTTTTCTTATTTTGCAGACAACCAAATGTTTCGTTTCTTAATTGTAGAGAGATTAATCATAGATTTCGAATTATTTCGAAATAATTATAGAAACAAATTACTGCTTACTGCTGAAATGAATTGTAAAATTCCAAAAAAAATTTCATAAAATCTACACATTTATAATCTTTCGGCTTAATATTTCCGCTAATCTACAATTTAAGATCCGAATGAACCTTCTTTTACTTTTATATTACACAACATTATCAGTATGAATTGCACGATCAATTCATCAACTCTTCGTTAAATAACGTTGATCTCGCTTATTTTAAGGAATTTTACGATCAAATATTTCTTATTTCGCTATCTTATTTTAGACTTTAGATTTAGACATAAGTAGCGCTAACCACTTTCTTGACAAAACTGGGTTACTTATAGTGCTTAAATCAGCATATTGCTTTGCCTGAAAAGCAATATCTGCTTATCTGCTTGAGGTATACTGAATTTCTTGTAATATGGTTTGCAATATTTTTTAGTGAGAAATTTGTATTATCAGTCTAAAAATTATTTTTTTAAATAAATATTATTTTTATGTATCGCTAAATATATTTTTCCATTAATAAATTTCACAGGTAACTAATATGTTTTATTACTTATCATTCAATATTTCCTTACTTCCTTTCCATACTTCCTTATATATTTCGCGTTCCTCTTGAATTTGGTGGACTCATTTTCCTTTTTTCCTTTTGTCAAATTTTGCTAAAATAATCTTGGAAAATTAAAATTTAATATAAATTTTCAAGTTTTGCGAGTATCTATGAGATGACTTTTTTTTAAAGAACGCTTACCATTTTTGATTAGAATCGCTCCGATTTGTCAGATAAGATAATTTTGCCACTTGGCGTTAGAAATATATGCTAACCACCAGCATTAGATTTTTAAAAGGCACTCCTGGAAAGATAATCCAGCAAACTTTTAAAGTATGCAAACTGATATTTTGTGTACTACAAATTTTGTGGAAAGTGCGAATTATGCTTTAATTTTATTTTTAAAAAAGATTGTTAAATTTTTATGAAATCTTTAAATATTTATTTATTATTTATTTATTTTTGAGAAATTATAGAAATAAAAATTTTCTTTTCGTAAATCAATAATTAATGAATTTATTTATTTTAATAAAAAAGTAAAAATAGAAAAAATGAGACAAAAATTTGTTGAGAATATATTTGGGTTAGAATAATATCATCGATAAAAATGAAAAACTTTGAATTAATATATTTTATTGCATTTTTATAATATAAATTTTTGATTAAATGATTCTAAATTTTTTAAATTTATATTTAATAAATTTATGAATATTTTTTGCTAATATTGATGAAATCTTTTTGAAAATGAACAGACATGTAAGGTCGTTAAAACGCCAAATGAAGAAAACACTTGAAGAATAGGAAAACTCTTGAGATCGTTGATTTATATCTTCAAACCCTTAAAATAAATAAATTTCATTCGTTAAAATTTATTCAAAATACAAACGATTGTTTTCGTTTGTCTCGTTTTCATCAAAAAAAGGAAAAATTATTGTAGCTCAGTTTTTTTAAATATTTATGGTGGAGTCGTCCGTCAAAGGTTAAAAGCTCACCTAGGAAAAGTCATCAGATTAATCTCTTCTTCTATTAGAATTTTTTCTGACATATTTTTATCCTTTAATTATTTTTTGATTATAATTTGTCGTATTCATTAGTTATTATATTGTTTAAAATTCGTCTTTTTCGGTTTTCTTTCTTTTATTTTCTTTTTCTTCAAGCAATGTGAACCATTTCTGGTTTGGTTAGCTCGACTAATTACTATAATGAGATATTTAGATGACCGTTTCACGAGAAGTTGGAGTTAAAAAGGGAAATCAGGATTTCACTTTCAGTGATACTGTTAAAGAATAGAAATTTGTAAAAATATAAAATTAATGCGAAAGTAAAAAAAGAAGGAAATATAATTATATCCAGTTTAGATAAATGGTATTTTCTTACCATGCATATCTGCTGCTTAGATTATCATTTCAAACATCATGATCTTCGTTTTTGCATTAAGCGAGAGGAAATCTGTTGTTAAAGAATCCGAATGGTGCTTGGAACCCATCTGCACCACTATATTTCATGCGATTCTCTGGTCTCATCTTATTAATAATCTGGTGGGATAATCTAATACGAAATGCTAATCGTTTTGTTTTTGTTCTTTTATTTTAAAATAAATCTGGATTTTAAAAGATTTTAAGATGAAAAATATTCGTTCGATGCTTGGAAATTTTTAATTTTTCATTGAAATAAATATTTTTCTGAATGAATTTGAATATTCCGAACGGAAAAAAAAATCTTGCCCTCTTTTCATAGTTCAATTATTTGCCTAAATAAGCTTAACCTCTTTTCCCGTCCTATTCACTGCATTATTCCTTCTACATTTTTTTTGCTATTTTTCTCATTTTCTGAGGAATTTTCTTCTTTTAAGCAATTTTATATGTGTTGGAAAATCTTTATATTACAGCTATCCAATTCAAATTATTTAATTGGTTAATAGCTGATAAAATAGGATGTTGGTGATGATTAGGATTAGTTTCACTAGGATCTTCATTTGCACCATTTTTGGTCCTCAAATCAGAAAATCTGGATTCAGGAGGCCAAGCTTCTTTCATTGAAAAAAATTATTTTTAATAACAAGCTTAGTCTTCACTATGGTTGAGAACCTTTAGTGTTTGTCCTTAGCCGAAACAATGTGCTACTCAGCCACAGCCTTTCATCTTTTATCATGAAGCCGTAATATATCAATTTTTTAATTTACATCGTATATTCATTGTTATTTCGCTTATATTTGCCATAATTTCTATACAAAAGGTGGCACAATTAAATATTATGTTAAATATTATGAGTGCATTAATTTATGATTATAGGTTCTCTATATGTCCACTGATGAGGTGTCGAATGCACCAAATAACTCACCGCCCTTGAAATGCTCATGTTCATCTATTGGTATTCAATGTTCTCCTCCACCTGTGTATGAGAATATCATGCATCATGAAAATTTAATGGATTCCATATGCTGTAGCACTGCAGCTGCCAACCAACCTATAAAAGATTGCAATGAGGAAAGAAAAGTTATTGATTTGACAATAAATATATACGATGTGGATAAGACAAATGCACGAAGTAAGAAGTATGTTCTTATTCTAATCTATAAAAATAAAATTAGGACCCCTCTTGTCTTCTTTGCACCATGCACCATAAGCAAAGGCCCATAAGCGTTACGTGCATGCGTTACGGTCAACTGATTAACTTGCTTTTACTGAATTTATCTATAGACTCTACTCAATGACACAATTAAAGTGGTAAAGCTTTACATTCCGCATTTTCTTTTTTTCACCATTACCATAGAATTATAGTTGCCATACGAATCCCATAGACTGATTCACTGTAATTTAAGAATGTGGTGCCACTTTCCGAGAGAAAGAAACGAAACAGAGTTGAGGAACGCGCTTCTATATTCCTTCGCCACAAAAAGAATTTTTAAGCGCTTATTTGCATTTACATTATAATTTGGCGTTGTATATGCGTCGTTATTATTTCTATTTATAGTGCGAGAATTTAGGCTAATTATTACTACAAAATATAAGGCAGCAAAAGTAACTGAACCTATTGCCAGCCAAATTCATAATTCGAATATTTAGGCGGTTATTAGTTGAAAATATAATCGTAATTTACCGCGCGAACCATATTTCTAATTCCATCTTTTATATTTCTTTTATTTTTTACATAAAATCAGTTCTTTCTATTTTAGAATAAACTTATATCTGTCGTCGCTCCTCTGGCTTTGAATTTGATAGGGGCCCTTAATTTTCACCTATAAGCGTAGTTAGCGCGCTCTTTAATATGCTGCTCGTGCAGCAACTCGTACACATGGCAATTAGCAACTCTGCAACCTTCTAAATTTGCAATATCAATATCAACCTGTATTATATTAAATTTTTGTTACATACATTTAGGGTCGGAATTGGAACTGATAACAGAATTTTTGAAAAAAAACACGGCAGAATAGAATGGAAAACAAAGAAAAAAGACAGAACTCTTTCCATTGCATAAATAGACGAGAATTTCAAATTTAAAGGCTGTTTTAATTAATTATTTAATTTAATAAGAACACTTTTTCGGGTTGAAACAATAGATTAAAAGAAATAGGAATAGAAAATTATTCGTCGGAACCATCAAATTAATCACTTTGCTCAGTTTCGACATTTCTTATTGTTTGCCGATGACCATTTATTTAAAAATGTCCTTATATATTTACATTCTCGCATTGTATCATCAATTTATCATCATCATTAGTTTACATCCTTGAAAAATACCGTTTTATCAGCGTTAATCTGTCAACATTTACGGTTTGTTTTTTTGATTTATTATGGGTAAAATGGCAATCGTTTTTTGTAATTAAATGCCCCCAGTAATTTGCTTAATTGGTTTATTATGAATGGAAGTAATTAAAATAAGTTTTTTCCTTTTATTTTAATTGCTTGCGTTATTTTCTACTGGAAAGCCTGAAGCTTACAATACAGTATATTTTTAACTCGTTTGCTGCAATCATTATAAACTGGCGAGTGATAATAGTGAGTGCTATACTGTTTGGGTCGGAGCATCGAAATCGCATCACCTGTTCTTTTCAATACTAGAAAATAAGAAAGCTGGGGTGGTTATTTGGAGTCCATCTGCCATGGCCACCAAATGATTCTCTGACGGAAGTATTTACGGTGAACGGAAACAGAAATGATAAGTGCTATTAGAAGAGAAAGAAAAACTATGGATTTTTCATTTGGCTCAAAAATTGCTGAAAACTATTTCAAAATCTATATGATGGTGAATTTCAGAAGTATTCGAACTAAATCAATTGACATGAGACCAATATCGATACCTCCACCTTCAATAAAATATAATGAGCAATCGGCCTTAGAAATTTGTTGCTATATTACTTTGGCTATTATAACGGTTTTTGTATTCGGCTTCGCCTTTTCTATTTGGTTATTTTATGATAATTTTGAGATGTTTTTTCATCAACTTATTAATTAATTGAGTATAAAAATTATAAAATTTCTTTTCTTTCTCCATATTTATTTTGTGGTTTTTCCTTTTAATAATAATTTTTTTTTTGTAATAATTTGTTTAGTACTGTGATTGTTTATTTTAATATTTTAATATTTTAACACTGAAAAAAAACTAACAACAATGAAATAGTGAATAAATGATGTTTATCATTTTTTATTATTTTATCATTATTTTATCACTGATTTATTATAATTTTAGCGATTTCTTGAGTCGTTTTAATGATAATTTGGAAAAAAGATTGGATTTAAAAAAATAATTGATCAATTAATATTTGATAAAATTTATTCATTTTGATTAAAATTATAAGATCATACATATTTTTCATTTCTTATAATTATTCTTCTTTTAACAATATACATGATTTTTGGTTCGACTGGCTTCATTACCTTCTACTGCTGGATGAAATTCTTTCAATAGAGAATTATTTAATGATGGATGTGCGAATGGCTTCCATTACGAGAAGTTCACTCGATCGACTTAAATAAGACTTTTTTCACTTTATTAATTTATTAAGCCTCTAGATTTCTTTCAAAGAGTACTCACAATTTCTGGTTATGCTCCTTTGCTGTCGAACTGAGTAAATTCGCAAATTTCTGCCAGGGAGTCATTTGGCGATAGAAATGTAGGTAAGTCACTACAATCACGGATTTTTGGAAGACAAGTTTATTCTTGCTGGGAGTAGAATTCTATTATCGACACCGAAATGAGAGCAGCAACCCTACTGAGCCACTCTATTCTAATCTAATTATTTCAATCTTAATTGTTTAACTGATTCGCAAAATGAAGTGAGCTGATTAATGAATTATTCAATTATTGTATAATAAATTATCAAAATTTTATTATCAAAGATTCATCTTATTTCGATCGCCAAGGGACCCCCCGGCATATTACCTAATGCGACCAAGTGGAGCGAGTTTAACCAGTAATGGTGAGGACTCTTAAAAAAAAGAAAAATTATCAAAATATGATAAAGCGATTCGAAAAAAAGCGAACAAGAAATGATGAAGAAAGCAATTCGTAATATTAAATCTTTTAGCTAATAAAAATTTTTATTTATTTTCAATTTTCAATGAAAAAATTATCATAGTGAAGTTATGAAAAAAAATGACAAAGCATTATAAGCATTCATTTTTTGAGCTATTAAACATTAAAAAGAATGGACTATTTAGAAATGAATACAATCCATTTAAAAATCCAGTTTTACAGTTTTTATATTCATTTTAAGGGCATAGAAGGTTAATAGGTTAGAAAATAGTTTCATTTGCAACATTTCAAAGAAAATTAGGCAGCAAATAATAAATATATAGAAAAGGACTAGATAAGTGCCTATTATTATTATTTTCGTTACTGTTATTGTTACCATTTATTATCATTATTGCCATTATTATCACTATTATCAATAATATTTGTTACCATTGTTAATATTTACATTTTATTATTATATATTATTTTTCGGAAATTACGGGACTAAAACAATATAGCAAGGCTAAATGGATCTCAAATTAGTTAAATACTGCCTATAAGCGGGTAATAACTTCGTACCTAACCAACAACTATTAAAAATACATTTTCTACATTGTAAAACATCAAACTTCTCGCCGGTTGTTTTCCGCTCAATTTGCCTCAATAGTCGATCAAAACAACGTTTATCCTTAACCGTAATCGATCCAGCAATATTTTCACCAGCATGCAAACCAAATCCCCTGCAAATCTGAATTAGTTATAATTATACAAAAAAAACTCAGATTTCTAAATCTTTGCTTTTTTCTTCATTTAAATATGAATCGAAGAATGAACAAATATTATTTACCCAATGCAATTTCGTTCAGGTATATTTGTATAAAAATCCCAGTAGCCAGAACCGGTTGCACGTCTTCTGTAGAGATTTAACCATGACGAATCGTGGCGAATTTGCTGTGGACCGATTCTGTACCATCCTCTAGGTAATTTAGCATCAAGTCCCTCATCATACAATTCTCCTTCCATTGGTATATGTGTTTGACATGTCACTGTGCTGAAACGTTCGATGTGAGTTGCATATAAAAATTCACTTAAAACTTGCCATATAAAAGAGATCGAATAAAAATTCATCTTTTATGATGCATCAAGGGAGCGAGAAGCTACTGGATTGAATATTTAATGGAAATGAGAGTGATAGTTCAATTCAGCTAACTACTATAGTTTCTTTGATAAGCTGGATTTAAATTATCATTCACTTAAATTTGGACCTTCGGAAAATCTTAAAAAACAATAGGAGTGGTGGATTTGCTGAATTGTTTGATTTCCATTGAGATAATCTGAACTAAACTATTTATTTTTTCCTTACTATTTATTTCGCATAGAAAAATTCGGGAAGAAAACAAATACCCGCATGAAATTTCGTTCGTATCTCGATAATAAGTGCAATAGACATTTCTGAAATTCACATTCAATATTACCTATAATGTACAATTTTATTATTTTTTGGAGAAAGGCTGAACGAAACAATTGGGGAACTTTTTCTTCTAAGAGCTGGCATCACTACTGGCTAGGTTGGCTCTACTGGCTGCTGAAGCATGCATTTTAAGCTTCTCGATCCATACTTAGAAGTAATAGAAATAAGAAAGGAAGGGACTGTATGATGCGTTGCGCGGCTTTACAAGGCTTCCTCATATTCTTTACCATCAAGCATTTCAGAATGGTAATATTGATAATCTTCTCATAAATCTATCCACTACTTTTTAAAATTGCATATAGAAACGATTTTAAAATTTAAAATTGAATTTACTTGAGGAAAAATCGAGAAATAGTAAGTATGCAATGTTTATGATAGAAAATGGATGACTTACTCTGAAGAAATAATCGCGGAAGATAGTAAAATGAGGAATGCGCATTTGTAAGCCATAATTTTCAGTTTCTTTCTCCTAAATCAGTTCCAAAATTTACGATAAAAATATAATTCCTTTAAAATGTGGTCCTAGCATAATGCATTCATTTCTTTCATTTGCTATATAAATATTCTGAGTGATAAATATGATAATAAATTTTTTGGTGAAAACATTAGTACGCTTCGGTTATCATTGAAAAATATTCTTCTAAGTTCGGATCATTGCTGTTCGGATTGGTTTCTGGCAAAACCGATGTTCCACTGGAAAACGGAGAAAAATCGTAAAAATATATTCGTATTGGTCCAGTTATTCAAAATAAATACTTTATTTACATATGGTAAAATTGTCTTTAAAAAATCCATAATTCGCATGCGCTCCCGTCAGTCAACGTTTGTTAGCTTAAATTTTGATGCTAAAAACGATAATAAACCTTTCTTTAGATACAGTAATTTAAGATCGATAAAACCCTGGCAGCCAAAATACAAAAATTTCCATAGAAAGCTGAGAAAATTTTAAAAGGGACAAGAAAACTTAGAATATGCAGCAAATTCCCTCATTCCCTCGATAATGTAGCATCGTCCTCCTTCTCCTTCCCCTTATGGTACCAGCAACGTCTGCCTTGGCGGACTCTCTCGGCTGCTCGCAAAAAGCTCTTTCACCAGAAATTTATTCGACGACAGACGGACATTTGACATCATAAATTAATAAATTCGAAAATCGTCGAAAGCAAAAAAAGAAAAAACGATTGTTTTTGTTGAGCTAATTATGAAAATTTCCGATGAAATCGATCCATAAAATTCCTGTAGAACGAGTTTTCCTTTTCGTTTTGCACGCGCACTTTATATTTTCTTCACAATTTCGAAAGTCGATTAGCCACTTTTCATAGAAACTTTCCCAAAAAACAAATCAGAAGCAAATCAATGATTGATTTTTACTTCTCACATTTTTTGATTTGTGACACAAGGCTAACCATAGTTTTTCATTCTTGCAAATCTATTTTTCATTACACTTACACAGAAATAATTTAGAATTATTCAACTGAATCACGTGGATCTGTTCACGTAAACCCTTTCATCACGTTTTTTTATCATGCAAGAATATTTACTTAATGCTTGTTACGTAAAAGTAGTTATAGCTTTTAATACTTAGTACTTGATATTTAAAATTAACGAAATTAGTTTAAGGCCAAAAAGGCATAAAAAAGTAGTGATAACCAGTGATTAGCGTTTATCATCAATACTTTTTCTGATTTCTATCAGAGTAAGCCTATAATGTCAAACTGAAATCCAGATGGTTAATTGCTATCCAAATGACCAAAAGTTTCTTCGGTGAAAGGATCCTTCATGGACAAACAATGTGACTAACCAAATGAGAAATGGTGCGTCTTATTCGAAAAATACATTGCGTCAAATTGCATCATTTTCTTAGAAAAAAACGATGTTGAAAAATTTTTCGCGTATAAAAAATATAATAAAAATATAATATAATACAAATAAAAATTTTAAATTTTTCGAAAATTTAAATGAATTAAAAATGAATTTTTTTTGGAAGAATTTGGAAAAAAGTAAGCAAAAAATGTCATTATTTATTATTTGGAAAATTTGCAATATTTGGAAAATATTTACTAAAAATTTAAGAAATATTTTAGATTACCGTAAACCAATGCTATAAAATGAAATTCTATAAAAATAAATAATTTTAAATAAATGATGGAAAACAAAAGAAAATATTTAAAGTAAAGAGAGGAAATTAAAAATTTTTACATAAACGACCATCGAAATATTCAGCAAATCAATTTTAACCTTGAAATAATTTTATTTCGAATCAATAGATGATATTCACTCATTTTCAATTATTCTCATAAAATTCCACAGAACGGATAAGCGACGAGTGGGCGATTGGCCTTCATTAGTTCCAAATGCGACATTGGACGGAGAATTCAGCTGAATTGAGAAATTTTCGCCACAGCACAGCAACTGAATTCGCCGAACTGGCAGTTGTGAGCAGAAGAAAAATGATAAAATATTGCTTAGAAGCGCGAGATCTAAGAGAGAATTTAAGTGGAGGCAAGCACAGCTTTTGAAAAGTTTCTGGGAGCTTTTAAATCACCTTTGCGCCCCAAAAGCACTTAATTCTTAAAAGAAGATAAATTTGTAGAATTCCCTAAGTGCCGCTAGGCGATCAGACGATTAATGGAACCCGATAATGGAGCTCGAGAACGCCTAATTGTCGGCCGAGCAATTCTCAGATGGTCGTTGCCTTCTAAGTTTTGTTTAATGGAAATCCTAATCGAGCAAAATATTATTTATTGTTTAAAAAACTTTTTTTGTTATTTAATGAACATTAGAGAACTGTTTTTTAAGGAATTTTGCAAGCGCAAAGAGGAATATTTTTAGTTGATTTCATTTAAGTTATTTCATTTAATTATTTAACTTTTTTTCGAATTTATTGTATTTTCGTTGCCTTTGTATGTTTTCTTCCCTTTCAGTTGTTAAAAATGAAAGGGCCGTAAAAATCCAACCGCGGCGTTAGAATGCCCCAAGAAACCTCAATCACTAATGAGCGTACGGTTGCGGACGAATCGTTGGAAATCGTTATCGTGGAGGTCGAATATTTGGCAATGTCGGCAAGGAGGGCGATATTAATCATTTATTTCGTAAAAGTGCGTAACTGTGAAATTTTAAGTTAATTGAACTATGGGAAGCATTAATTGAAAGAAATCTCGTGGAAGAGAATTCAGATGGGAAGTTTTCGAGAAGTATTCTTGGAAACACTTTGGTTTTTTTTGGAAATGGAACAACTTTAGTGGGGAGGGGTTTACCCGAATTGGGTGCTTTGCAAATTCCAGATTTTGGCCTCAAATTTCAATTTACTTCGAGTCGCCGTTCTCTTGTGGATTCGGATTTCGTATCGAAGAATAGAACGACTCAGCGAGTCGTCTCATTTCAGAGCGCCGCCATTGGCGGCGTCCTGCGGTCTCCGGCAGGACAAACATCTCTGGTGGACTTCTGTCGCCGACTGAGTCGCTACGAAAATCTGTTTGGTTCGACAAGCCAAGGAGGGGAATGGTGAACGTTCGGAAAAAAAGAGGAAATTATGATCTTATAAATATTTATCCTGGAAAAAACATGTCCTGATTGTACACCACTTTGTGGTCAATGGTGGAATACATGTACCGTTTTTTATTCAAATAAATGTACATTTTGGTCGTATAAAAGTTTCATGATTTTTTGTTTTAGAATATAAAAATATTTTTTATTATAATGGAATGTTTTTTTTAAATGGAAACTTTCTATTCTTTTGATTTTCAGGTATATTGTCGAAAGTTTCGATTTTAATTTTCATATGTGTGTGTTTTTAGTGTTCGTTTGAAATTTTGGGACCGAAATGGATAAAACTGATACTTTGGAAAGTAAGTAAATTTTATTACTTTTACTTTTGTCGAGCCAACTTTTACTAAGCTTTAATACTTTTTTTGATAAAATTGGCTGTTTTTGCCATTAATATTGTTATCATAGTTTTTATAAATATTTGTATACAGAATTGATAAGCAGTAGAATCTCCTAGCGAGAAGTGAATAACCCTTGCACTAATAATTGTTAGTATGTGCGCAATAATTAGCTTAAATTAGCTTATCTGTTTGTCCGTTAAAAACTAGGTCTAGAATTTTCCACGTCGCCCCTTTCTATTACACTCTATTGGATTTTTTTCATAATGCACCATATTTCTGTTTCTTTCATCTGCTAAAAACTATTTTCATTACTTTCTTTCAGCTTTAATTTAATTTAATTTAGTTGAATAGTTTTTTATCTGTTTTATCAGTCATTTTTTCTAGTAACAGTATGGACAAAAATTTTTAATTTTATTGCTTCTTATAGATACCTTGGCATTCTGTACTTTCTTCATTTGTTATATTTGATAAATATTTTACTTTTATTTATGAATAACCGAATAACCGGAGCAATATAAATGCTTAGATTATCATTATAAGCATATCAGTTATTATTAAAATTGATTTGCCAAAGTATTCAAATGATGTTTGGAGTCCTTTGCTTATATCTTAAAATAACTCCCAGAAGCGGCTTTCCTTCCCTATTAGCAGTCATATTTCTTCATCCATGCATTACGTGAATGCTTTAGATTTTTTTAAAGTTTTAATATATTTTGTTTAGAAATATTTTCTTCACCACATTTCTTTTTTTTAGTGGTAGATCTTCATCGGCAGGCTCGTATTTTGGAGAATCTTATCGATTCAAAACTGGTTGCCCTCAACAAATTGACTGCAAGTTCAGTTGGTAAGGTTTAGATTATTTGGACTTCATTTTATTCATTTCATCTCAAAGTATAAAATTTAAATTTTTTGCTATAAGGTTGTTTTTCGCTGAATTTTTTTAAAATTTAATTTAAACTGTAAGTTTTATTGATAGAAATTAAGACAGTTACGAACCGCTGATAGGTAAATCAGTAATTGGTAATAAACAAGACCTTCTTGATTCATTATCGACCGAACTTGATGGTATGATTACAAGGCTTTCTCAGTTAAATGATCAGGTGATTAGTTTTAAAAAACTGTATATTAATTACAAGTTATCACTATATTCCATTATCTTATTATTTTCTTCAACTAAAAATTTTTTTAAAATTACTGTCGATTCCTGATAAATATAATATGAACATTAAATTAGTGTGAAATTTTGGTAAAAAAATTAGGTTAGCCGAGAAATATTGTACTGGAATTTAAGATGTCTGAACATCGAGATAGTTCAAATTATGGCGGCTTGTCAAATCCAACATTACTACACACGTTGCAACGCCACCGGGAAATTTTACGTGATTGCACAGCAGAATTCCATCGAACACACGAAAATATCCGCACTCAATTGGAACGGTTAATTGCTTTACGTTTAGTTAAAGAGTATAATGTTGATTTAGACGAGAATGAAATTTCATAGAAAGAAATGTTTGGTTTATTTTTGCCCCTAGTCAAATTAAAAAAAGCTGTTTAAAAAAATCTCAGTTCATATAAAATTATATCTTCAAAATGGTGATGTTTTTATTTATGTCTGCGCATCTTTGATAGAAGCGTGAAGCTACAGGGGGAGAGGGGGGGGGGGTAAAATTGAGAGAGCTGAGGAAGTTTTAAGATAGTACGACAGGACTTGTGGTATATATTTATCATTGTGTGGATAGGCAGTGGATGTTTGTATAAATATTATTATAGAAATTATTATTTCCAGTGAAAGCTTATTAAATAATCGAAATGAACGAAGTTGTATATTAAATAACAGGGTTAAAGCGAGCGATCTCTATTTGAAAGAACAAGAGCATATTTCAAGCTGTGATCGCCTTCTTGATGAGCAAATAAGGTACATTTTTTCAATTTTTAAAGAGCATTACTGGTTAGGGTCGCTCCTTTGGTCTGTCTTATTAGACAAACATGTCCCAGGAAGTTCCTTAGCGATAGAATCACAGATGAATCGCCAGTTTCACCTAACATTTATTCAGTTGTTGCATTTTATTTAATAATATTAACCTAAACAAAATAATAATTAATGGTTTTGTTTTGCTATTAATAATACAAAATTATTATAATAAAAAAAACATTGATGACGATAATAATAAATAGTAAATAATAAATGATAATAAATAGCAATGGTAATAATTTCACTTTGAAAATACATATAAAATACATATATAAAAAATAATAGCGAGCATATTTTAGTATCGCTGTATCATCAAAGGATTATATAAATAATCAAGGAAGAAGTTTGAGAGAAATCAGCAAGAAAATGAATGCATTAGCCAGTAAGAGAATCTTTTCTATACTATTTTAAATTTTAATTGAAAAGATCACGATTTACTGAATCCATTTCTAGGGAGTTTCAGCGAATTTATTTTTCTTATGGAATTGGTGATTAGATTGAAGAGTTGGGACGAATGTACAAATACAATGTACAAACTCTCAGTGAATATTCCGTTTTGAAATTTTTATATTTTTTCACTAAACCAATAAACTACCGAGGCATTGAATGAGGCGCTGAGGCTTTGAATTTGAACCACATTCAAATTTATATAATTTATATAATTGTATAATTTAGAGAAGTATCCGATGATCAATAGCATTGCACAGAAGATTCAAACCAAGAAACGTAAAGACAAAATAATTTTGGCAGCAGTAATTTCGATTTGTTTAATTCTGTTGTTTTTATATGCATCTAATTCATAATTATTTTATATTCTCAAAATATTTTTTGGATTCATTGTGCATAAAAGTGAATCCTTTTGTTTTGTTTTATTTATTGTGAACAAAAAAACTCGCGATTCTGTCAGATATTTGATAAAATTTATATCTATAGATTTTTCAATTAATGTAACTTCTACCTTGATAAGAAATGAAATAAAAGATATAAAAAATATTAAAATAACTAAAAAAATTAAATATTAAATTGCGTATTAAATTGCGTAAATTGTCCTTTACAATCTCGTTGGACGTGACCAAATTTGTACGGTTTCCCTTGCCATTTAACATTAATAAATATTTATTAATATTTATTAAGAAGTTTTTAAAAATTGATTTTAATAGAAGAAAATATAAAATCGCAGTAAAATGAAAACAATAAAATAGCTTGGTTTTTAGCAGAAAGCATAAGAATGGCGGATACTAAAGTTAAGCAAAAATAGGTAATACATGTATTTAAAAAGCAAGGCAATTAGGATAAAGTATTATTTGCTATAACAGCAACACTTCGTTCATAAAATACTGTTTTTTCAACGTTCTGCGGATCAAAATCTAACGTAAAGAGTAGATTTTTTCGATTTCTATATAAATATACGGGCAATTTGACAGTGGGTTTAGCACTTAATTTTCGTTCCCATGAGAGGAATACTGTTCGCAAATCAGTGCCTACATCATCTACGATGTTGACTATATTTTCCTTACGACATTCTGCGCCCATGAGTCGCAATCCTTAAAATTCTTTGTTCAATTATTCGATGTTAGAATGGGAAAACTCTGGTAAATTATACCCTGCAACTTGAATGTGTTTGTTCGATCTTCACTAGTATCCACTTCAATGCGCATGTGCAATTCTTCAAGTGACCAGTGGTTTGCTTGAGCGACCATTTGTCGAGTAGCAGTTATGTATGCTTCCGGTGAAAATAATCCTCCTAACCAGATTGATTCTTTCTGAAAGGGTCTGTTTTTCTGAATAAAAAACGGAAAACTGAACAAAAAAAAATTTTCAAAAAATTTACATCTTAGAAACATTCGAAGTTTACCTTGAGAGAATCAGATTTTGTCAGAGTAATTAACTGAATGATTCGCTCCGAAAAGTCGTAAATCCAAGACATCACAGTAATACCTTTTGGCACGACATATCGAATCCATCCATTTGGAATCAGACCTTTGTTAAGAAATGCGATCAAACCACGTAAATGATTCGTTTGTTTTCGCTCACCGATGCAAACTGCGTGAACCTGCAACAACTTCGTGAATGGTATTAAATATGGATGAATGCAAATGTTAACATAAATTTGATTATACATAACGGGAAAAAAACCTCTTGTAAGTCAGTTCTAACATCTAAGAGAAGCGATAATCCCAAATTAACTTCGCGATCGAAAAATCTGAACAGTGGGTCCTTGATATTTTCCACAGATCGTTTTAGCTTAGGAATGGACTGAAAGAATAAGAAATTCTAATGATTTCACAATATATCGTGATACATGAAGCATTTTCATTGACTAACATTTGGTAACATCTTAAGCCACATAGAACTTTGGTCCGCCAATATGCTCATCCAGGGTGGAGATTGCGCTTTCTGATCATCACTGAACGCCAATTCTTCATCAGAAACCTTCATAAGATTTGCCAACATACTTTCTCCTAAGACCAAGAAAAAAAAAGAAATACTGATATATACTTATATATACTTATATGAAATACACTCAGGAATTTTTTTGTACTTACCTCTGACAGTCAACAAAACCTTCTCAGCATTATTTGGCAAACCAAGCCAATTAGGAAGTTGAATATGTTGAATGCTTTCCACCCAAGAAATCAACATTTCTCTTGATGTACCATCAGGAATACATAAATTCGATCCATGGCCATCAATATTGGATATTAATATCCGATCAGCATCAAAGGAGTTGGATATGAAAAGTTTTTCCAGGAAAGCATCTAATAACATCTAAAAAAAATAATTAAAAATTGAGGATAAAGACAAATGTAAAAAAAAGCATGAAAAAAACGACCCTTTGATGAAACAGCATAAAATAAAAAAGAAACTAAATTTAAGAAAATACTTGCCTGATCAAAATTGTTATCGATTTTTCCACCATATATACATTGTGAAAATAATGTTTTTAAAGTAAGCCATGGTAATTTTTCGGGCGAAACATTGCTCCGACCCATTGCAACAGAATCAACTGCTGCATCTAAAGTATCTGAGGCAACACGTAAATCAGCATCAGAAAACTCATACGAATTCGCCCACCCTAACGGGGTATAGCGTAACCGCTCTTGCACAAGAGCGTGAAGCCAACATATTAAGAAGTACAATCGAGAACGTTCTGCCGGTGATTTTGAAATTCTTTGAGGTGCTAATGAAGATAATGATCTCAATAAATTGGCCTATAAGAAAAAATAAATATATGTTTAGCATATGTAAATTGTAAATTTGAAAAATAACATGTAAATTTAAAAAAAAATTCGAAACTAATAAAATTATTTTTAAAATATTAGAATATTACTGAACCTTTAGACCAGTAGCTGGTTCAAAAACAACTACGCGAGAAGCACGGAGTACCGATGGTGGCAATTTGGGATGAATTTCAGCCGTCAAAAGAAGACGAAACTGTGGATGAGGCTTGATAGTATGCAACCGCTTTTCAAGCTGAGTCAACCAAGAAGGAGCGAGATGCACATTCTTTAACAAAATCCAACGGCCGGATTTTGAAGCAGAACTTAAAGCAGCATCTGCTTGCGAGAATCCCTCGGCTGAGCCTGAAAAAGAAATAAGATCATCGGAAAATGAAAAGCGATCAGAAAGGAATACGATTTCGGAACAAAAGAAAATAATATTGACGTGAAAGGAAATATTGAAAATGCAAAAGATAATAAATTCGTTTAAAATAAAATCACTGAAATAAATCACTGAAATATATTTTTACAATGGCAGATTTTCACATATAGAATTCATTTTTGGTAATAGCCCTAATAGTTTAATAAGACCTATTTGTTCTGATAAATTATTTTAAATAATTTATTTTGATAAATAATAAATTCATCAGAATGTTTTTATGAATACAATGAATTTCTTATGCTGTAAGAGATTATTAGGAAATTGAAAATATTTTTAGATTAACATACAATTCTCACTTATTAACAAAAAGAGTAGCAAATTATTTTGAAAATTATTTTGAAATTATAAAAACAAAGAAAACTAACCGATAGCGATTGAAGTAACTTCGCGATTCATTTCAGTAGCTAAATCTTCTATCTTGCCTGATGCATCATAACCAGTTGCTGACGTCAATAAAACAGGTCGTCCAGAAGAAACCTGGATAGAAAGGATTTAAAGAAAACAAAAAAATCGACAAACAAAATTTTAATTTAAATAAATTATAAATTTTTTCACAGAACCAATATACCTCATTTTCAACAATTTCACGAAGATTAATAACTTTGTCCTGTTGCATAAATTCATCACCAAATGCAGATTCAATTAATCGATGGCATGATGCCAAAAGACGATCAGATCTTAGCGCTTGAACTACCAAAAGTCCATGAATACTACGACCGATTTTTGCTATAAATAAATAAATTTGATATCTTCACGTTATTCAAGAGAAGAAAGAAAAATTAATGTATATGAATATGCATTTTAAGTGGCCAAGTACTTTTTACATCAAAAAGTCACTTTGAGAAAGATTTTAAAAAGAAATTCTAAATAGGCTTTCAACCTTGATTTCACCTTTAATGGTACGTTCCGCTAAAGAAAACATAACTTTTATGTGAAATAAAAAAATTATTTTAAAGTAAAAAATGAACTTAATGTTTCATCATTATCCCATATCACTGGAATATTTAATTCAGCATTATCTGAAGCAATCCAATTGGCGATATTACCATTTCCTGTAACTTTGGAGACCACATTTTTGAATCCGGGCAATCTGGAAAGCTGCATTAATGCTCCAGTTTGTTGAGCACTTAAGCAAGGAATATCAAAGGAATTCGTTAATTTCTGCGCTGCAAAAACCTCCGACCTACCGAGAAGATGATCCATCTGAAAAAATATTTAAATATATTACCATCCAATATTTCATAAATTTCCAATGAAGATCAAATCAGTGAATATCAGAACGACTCTATAAGTATAATATATAAAAGTATAATAACCTATGAACAATAACCTATAACCTATGCCAAAAAGGTGCTCTGCTCATTAATCAATAACTTAACGGAAGAGAATTTATCACCTGATTATATTATTGTATTTTTATTTTATTAATCTTATTAATTTACTATTGCTACGTAATATACCATCGCTATACGTAATCTTTTACGTAATCTTTTCCAAACTAGATAAATTTTTTTTTTAACTTGATCTTCTTACAAGAAGTCCGATGCCCATGATGTTCTCAGTCCGCTAGTACATGCGATAAGTATGCAATCTGGACTAGAATGATCGCATAGGTTACGATAAAAAAAGTTTATAAACTCAGTAATTGGAGATTTGGCATCGTGCTCCAGTGTGCCAAAGGACACCGCTTTCTTCATTTTGCCGAACACCATGAATTCTTTTTTACTAATATACTTACTAATAGCTTTCGGCATTGGAAAAACATCTGGTCACATCTAGTCCGGAATTTTCCGAACAACCAATCAGATTGACTATATATTGGTCACTCAATTGCTGGAAGAGTTCTGTGACTTGATGATCGTTCTTATCCAGGTGCTGAAACGGATAACCGCCATGGATCAGATCATGTTATGGTTCGAGCCAAGATTCGTATACTGATAAGTCGTAAGAAAGAACGTATACCAAGATCCTTCAACTATCTTAAATTAAAAGATCCGGAAATAATAAACGCATTTCAGATCGTATTATCAAAACGCCTCAGTGAAATGAACGCCAATGGCATCTCTGGAACGGCTAATGAATACTAATCCGAAATAAATACATACTTACAAAAATCAGCCATTTCCATACTAGAGTATACTAATAAGTGCATCATCTGGGTGTCGGAAGTCCAATTGTCTGAAAAAGCTAAAGGCTGAATATCAGTAGATCCAGACTATCGGGTACTTCGAAGAATTAAAACGACAGCAGCACGGTGGGATAGAATTCTATTGGAACAATACGGTCTTGAGAATGGAGACGGTGGCTCGGATAGGTGATAATAGGAAATTAGCCTTCACAAAGCAATAACTCGAGAATAAATCAGTGAAATGATATAGGATATTTATGAAGTGCCTATTAAAATTATTAAGGATCACCTCAAAAGATGAAAAGAATTTTTTGAGGTTAACCACTATGCACCATCTGTTATCCCAGATATAACTAATTCGCCCGTCGAGCCTTACATTTGCAACTGTGAACCGCCAACAGGAGAGGAAATAATCTCTGTAATCTATAAGCTTAAAGCCAATAAAATACCTGGAGAAGATGGTCTTCGGGTCGAAGTCTTCAAATGTTGTCCATTATAACTCACCTTTAAACCTTTAACAAATTCTCTGATATGACAAAAGGAAATAATACCAGAAGACTGAAGAAAAGCAATTCTGTATCCAATTCCTAAAAAAGGTGACAGGACGTACTGTGATAATTACCGAGAAATCAACCTATTAGACATCTCCGGAAAAATTTTCGCTTTCCTTCTGCTATATAGATTCATGACAACACGCAGAATGCATCCTAACCAAGCTGGATTCAGACCAGGACGCAACCGATATTTATACTAAAAAAAGTGCTGAAATATAGCTTCAAATATCAGCAACCCACCGTCGATTTTGCATGTCTTCGATTCGATTGAAGCAGCAGCGCTCTCGAAATTGATGGAATGTGGAGGTGAATGTCCCCAGAGATCATTCGGCTCATAAAGACATTTTATCAGCATGGTCTGGCAAGATCTGTATACATGATGAACTGATAGATTCGTTCGAAATAAGAACTGGTTTTCGGCTGCATCCTTCTGCTTGTCAGCACTCAATAGGTGTACAAATCAGTCCAGAGCATAGCATCACAGACCTTGAATACGCTGATGATGATGTAATCCTTTTTGCAAACAAAATAAAATGCAAATAATGTTGAACAATGTAGCTAGAATTGGACTCATTAAATAAAACAAAGTATTTTCGTTTTATATACAAGATACTGATAAAATACCTATTTTTATAAATTTATTGCCGGTTGAAAAACTGCCCGTCTTTAAATATCTTGAATCCGCTCTAATCTCAAATGGCCAGGCAAAGGATGAAATGGCCCTGATAACCCTGGTAACGACAGCCAGAAATATGCTTTTGAAGTTGATGTTATGGAAACGTCGCGAAATCACCATAAAGACGAAAATCCGCATCCATATAGCCGCAATTCGCTCGAACATGGTCAATGAGAGTTGAAGATAATCAAAAAACTGTCAACCTTTGACCACTCATGTCTAAGGTACATTCTACGGATACAACGCACATGACTGTATCCATCTTCGCTCAAATTAATTAATTATATTAGAACCTTTATTAATTATATTATTACAGAACGTCGCCTTCGCCGGTTAGGGCATCTTTCCCGTCGCCCCCTACAGGAATTGACGCACATTTCGCTACTTGCCGAACTCTGTGATGGTTGGCTCAAATGCGAGGAGGTCCAATCAAAACCTGGACTGATACAGTCAGGAAAGAATATATAGGGGAAATAGCGATATATGGACTTAGACGATAGAAAAAGGAATGGCTTCTATTGGTACTAGTGATAGCATCGGATCGAGCAGCTTGGGGACGACTTACTCTTGTAGCCAGTAGAGCCAACCTAACCAGTTATGGTGAGAACTGTTAGAAGAAGAATACTGTAAGGAATAAAAATAATAAAGAATAACTTCAACATTCAAGAAGAATATATTTACCTATTCATACAAATCAATTATTGATCGAATTTAAAGCACAATATACAAAAACATTTTGGAAATATCAACCTCAAGTTGATAAGACGGTTCTTTAGAATTTCCTTTTAAAACAATTCGCATTAGTAGGAGAGCCAATAAAATCTTATCTTGATGCAACATTCCCTGTGAAACGCGTCGATACACCATCTTAAAATTTTCCAATTATTGTGGGATATTTGCATTATATATGTATAACATAATAATTATAATATAACATTATATAATAACACTAGAGCATTAAAAAAGCATTAAAATCCATAGATGAAAACGAGGCAACATATGAACACAACAAATCTATAAATTAATCATCTTCCAAAACCTCAGGTATGCCATTATATAATATAATATATAGAAACTACTAGGATACCTGGAATAGATTCGAAGTGATGATTTGTAGCCTTTGACCATAATCTGTGATTGACGATAAATGTGGAGTATTGAGGACAGCAGTAAATATTTCTAGTAGAAAATCCAATGAATACTGATAAAGAAAATGAATTTCATTGAGCTGTTGCAACATCGAATATATTAATGAACAAGCTTGTGCTAAACGAATATACAGCTGCGAAACAGTTTCTACCTGTAAATTACAAATATTTATCCAATTTAAATGAAATTAAATCTACAGGAAGGAGGAAGGACTAAAATTTATTTCTCTATTATAAGTGAAAGTTATCAATTTTTTTATTATAGATTCAAAATTAAACATCATTTATCTATCATAAACATCATTAAAAATGTTTTAAACTTGATTGTTTTAACAAGTACGAAAAAAAATTTACTTCAGTCATAACTTTATTAGTTTCAGCTGCTTTACGTGCTACCTCAGCTGCTTCAGTTTTTAATTTCTCCAAAGTTGATATTACTGAATCATCGTCCAGAATTTTGCCTTTGCTTTCGTTTAATGCAGCTAATAACGCCTATTAAGTATTTCGTATAAAGAAACAGACAAATAGTGAAACAGTGAATACTGTAAAATAAAACAAAACGAAAAAAAAAATCATCAAGTAATGAATTAAAATCTAGAGAAAAAAAACAACGGAAAAATTTAAAATCTCAGACCTTTTCAAGCTGCCGCAATCGAACAGCGAATTCTCCTTGCAGCTTAAGCAAATCATTTCGTTTTTCGTCTACATCAGGTCGCTCACTTCTTAAAACTTGATTCAAACATTGCATTTCAAGCGATGACTGTGTAATAGTGAAATTAACAAAAGTCACGCGAGAACAAACATCCGGTGGAAACTCAACCTAAAAAAAACAATATGATAAAAACAATTATAAATTTAACATAAATATTTGATGAATAATATAAAACATATCAAATGACTGCTTTAAACTTAAATAATAAATAACATACCGATGCATCGCGTGTGATAAGAAAAATTTGAAATGCTGGTGATAAATCAATATCCTGATCTCCAAGAGTTATTAGAGTTCTACCACCCGTACGTTTCACTTCGCGATTAAGAACAGGATTTAAAATAGGATCGTAGCTTTCAACATCTTGCACCAGAAGCGCATTGCCAAATCGCAAGGCAGATTCCAGATTTTTCCTGTGTTCAAATAAATTGTAATAAAAATATCGCCAAAGAAATATGAAAATATTAAAGTACCTGAAAGAATTGTCCAAGAAACTAGTCTTTGTCATATTCTTCCCACTAAATTGTTTTAAGAGGAATTTCATCGCTTGGCCAGATGGATCGATAATTAGTGGATATCGATTAAATCTAAAAATTATTTTTACAAACATATAATATCAAAACACCCATATGACATAAATAAAAAATTTGAATGACCTGTGTAGCATAATAGCATTTTCTGCACAAAGTTCATCAACAGGTAATCCATTTTTATTCCACTCAAGTCGTTCATCCACTGAAGATAGGTATTCAACGCGAGCCAAATCAGAACGATGTTTTATTTGTGCTTGTTCAACAAAAGAAATCCAACGGTGGAAGAGCATATCTCGAAGATGTTGATCGTAATAACTAAAAAGATTCAAAATAAGCAAATGAAACATTTTTTATTTCATTCATCTATATCATAATGGAGTAAATTCTTTCTTTAAATTCTTCATTCTTCCAACTATAAGGGCGAGATCCACTCATTAAAGCACGTTTATTAATAGTGGTATAAATGCGCCTTCATTCCCAGCTATCTGGATTTCGAAATTCATAACAAGCTTACTGTAAACAAGGAATTATAATCGTACTCATAATCAGATACGCTTAATCAATTTATCAATTTATCAATTTTGTCTACTCTTTCTATTTGCGCTTTTCTTAGCCAATAAATGTCCCAAACTCTCAATAACGATTAAATAATAAATCATGATATTAAAAGATTTGAAAATAAAGAGTTCCAATGAAAAACAAAAAACACGAGAAATATAAAAATCAAAAAATGAAATGACAAAATTATTTACCCAGAATACGCTAAGAAAGCTGCACTGAGCAAGGTATCACCAATTAGAGAATCCATTTGTTGACTAAAACCATCGCAGCTACCATGCCATCGATCTCTTTCGGATCCAAGACTTTTTAATAGCTGTGTACTTCGACCAACCTATGGTTATAATTAGTGGTTATAATTACAATAGGCCTTAACATCTGGTATAACACAATTCTGTCTAAAATTTCTGATCATGAGAAATTACCTTCTCTTTCACAGTGGCTAAATCAGCTTTAATAGTTTCTGCCTGACCAATTAATTGAGCGTATTCTTCTTTATAAGCAGCAATACTATGTTCCAGCTGAGAAATTGTTTTTTTGAGTTCTTCTCCCTTCTCAGTTTTTATTTTGGCATCATCTTCCAACCGTTTTAATTCATTACGAAGGGGCTCAACTCGTCTAAGCATATCAGAATAAAGCAATTGTGCTTTCATCCATTTCACCATTGGTCCACAAGCAGATGAAGCACGATTGACCTGGAAATATATATATATATGTGCACACAAATTAGCTTTATTTATACAATATTCTGACCTTGTCAAAATCCCAATCTGGATTTTGAATATATTTTTCCATAGCTTTAAGTGTTTCTGGCGTTATACTATCCGTGTCGAAGCCAAGGATACGAGGCATGAAATCATCCTTAACCATCACACCTCTGATTGCCTTCCAGTCGGTTCCAACATTCTATGAAATAAATTTGATAGTAAAATTTATTTTTATGTGGAAATCGAAGTTAATATTAAATAAAAAGAAAAAATACTACCTCTCCCAGAAGCAAACAAATGGACTCTAGAGTTAGTTTTACAAGATGAGGTGGTGCAGCCATCGACCGAACTTCAACCAGTTGTGCTTTTCGAATACTTTTAACAGCTTGTTTTGCATCTTCAACTGCCGGTTCAACCTATAAAAAATTTCTTTCTTACTAAATAAAATCTCATATTTCTATTTAACTTCTCGAAAAGAACAAATAAATAAAAGTTTGAATTGAGATAAACATCATATCTGAGTAGCTAATTAAAGAAATTCGATGATATATGAAGTTTTATTAAAGAAACTGAGGAAAAATCCATGATTTTTCATGAATTATAAAGCGATTTTTCTTCATTAAATCTTATAATTAGTCAATAAATCTTGAAATAACCTGTGCCAGATCTTTTTCCACTTCAGTGCGCTTCTTGCCAATTTCAACAAGTGATTGTGCCAATTCTTTCTGAAGTTGTTCACTAGCCAATTTTTCTTTTTCAGCCTTCTGCTGATCCGACAACATTTCCTGAATATTTAGAGTTAAAATAAGATGAAACTGGATTTTCAGAATAAACTGAAAAACTTCGATGTAAACCCAGACATTGCAATTCCTTATCATATTCACAGATTAGGTCAAAAGAATAAATTTCCGACATCACTTATTCACTGGAAAATTACCACAGGGATAAAATTACCTTGAGTTTGGCGTTAGCAGCACTTTTTTTCGCTTCCAGTTCACTACTTTTAAGCGTCAATGATTTTTGAAGTTCAAGAACTTGTTCTTCAGTTTCTTTTATCTGAAAAAAACAAATACTAAAATTAGCTCTGAACTGCATCACTGTAGAAATAAAAAAATAAAAAATAAACTGCAAAAAAACAAACCTTATTAAGGCCAACGTTAAGATGAAGTTTTTCATCCTCGAGATCCCGCCTTTTTTCGTGAAATACATTAATATAGTGTTTAATAAAATCAAGGAAATGGCGTGGAGTAATAGCCATTACACGACGACCACGTTTTGCCTCTACTTCATTCAGCTGAAACCAAAAATTAATCTTTTCATAAATTCATCCAGAAATCTAAAATTTTGATATTTTAATTCTATTTTGTCTTCCATAAAAATTTTACAAATAAGCACCTTACGCACTGCATTATGTACTTGAACGAACGAATTAATAACTGCATGTCGATAAAGCATTGGTGAAGGTACCAGTTCACATACAGCAGTAATAGCAAATGGTGCCTGATAATCAGATTTATCCATATCCAATGTATTTGTTAATTCCATGCCAACCTACAACTCCAAATCACTTTATAGTAAATCGTTCATTTCTTTGAATATAACCAGAAAAAAACAATGATAAATAAGTATAATTATGCAAAAACTGAAAAATAATAACCTGATAAAGCGCTGAATCAGTCCAATCACCAAACCAGTTCAACACACATCTATTAAACAATGCTGGAGATGTTGAAGCGCGCTCACGAAGGCCATCACCAGAAGGATTCATTGTAAAGACAATATGAAGATTGCGCATAACCTACAACGATGCTAAAATTATAATGAACTATATAAAACATTGTAACCACTAATTTAAGCTTCATTCTTTCAAGAATGAAAGTAAAATTTGTATCAAAAAATTCGTATGAAGAATTTAACCTGAGCAGTAAACCATTTATACAGTTCATCAGGTGAATCCAGCATCAGGCCTTGTCTATGAGCACCTTCTTTGATCTGGCTCATTAAAGTTGTATATTCATCACCATCAAACAACCCAGGCACCTAAATTTTATTGACTAAACCTTTAAATCCAAAAAACAACTGAAACTGTACGATGCAAACTTCGAGGATGCTTAATTAGGTGATACTTAATTACTAATAAACAACTACCTCTCCATTTGCTAATAACGTGTTGAGTCTCTCTAGGAAGCCAGTATCCAACATATTTGACTCATCCATAATAAAGCACATTTTCTCATTCCGACAACCAGCACGACGTAAAACAGAACGCATATCTTCATCAAAATCTGCTGCTGTGTATTTCGAATGGACTTTTAGCTGAAATTTTGAAAACTGTCGAACGAACTATAAGATTTTTTTAATTAAAAAATTGCACTTGTGTTAAATCTACCTGAAAAACAGATAGCCCATTTATCCATGCAACAAATCTAGACAGAGTTGTCTTACCAGACCCAGAAACACCGATCAAAAGAAGATGGCCCTGTGGCTGACGGTAAATACGATCAATACGCAAAACATGATCCAGCATCTGATCAAAGAGCACCAATTGTACATCCAGCTCCTCTTCGTAAAAACCTTTGAGACGTGCAGAAACATATTCTTTGAGCTGCTCCTTCGATACGGGCAAATAATGTTTCGTCAACCTTGAAAAAGAACAAAATATTATAAATATCATTCATTATAAATGTAAATTATAAATATCATTAATATTATAATTAAGATATTTGCAAGTATTTCCATATAAATTATTCGACCAAATTGCACTGTGAAAAAAGTATTACCAGCAAGAATACAATAATGGCCGTTCGAGTGCATGGGTAAGATTGCAAGCTGAACTGAAAAATTTCTCAGCTGTTAAATTTAACAATTGATCAGTCCATTCGCGCTCGTGTGCATGCACCAAACGATCTTGGAATAGACGTAAAGCCTCATGAGCCCACAGACGCACAAGTGCCTCTGCGGTTACAGAATCTAAAGGTGAAATGGCCTCACTAATTGCTCGAACCCAACGAGTAAGTTCACGTGGTGAATATATATAATGAGGTTGATCATCTTGCGTGAAATGTTCCTTAAATATTCTTGCATTTAAAAAACGACATAAATGCAAAGTAGAAATGAAATTTTCGTAATTTTTTTATTTTACTATATACTCAATCCTTTCGGGGGCGAAAATGGCTCAGTGAATGTCACTCGCAAGCACTTCCCTCAGGAATAAACCTATTTTTCAAAAATTTTAGGTGGTTCTGGCGAGTTACTGCTATCGTCAACTTACAAAATTCGTCTGGTTCGTTAAACCTGCTGACAAGTCTAACTAGAAATGATGAACATTATTCAAAAAAAATCCATCCATTTAAATTGCAAAAATAATGCTTTTAACCTTCGATTCGCATTCAACCCATATTTTTGACTACAACCAATTTTATTCCACATTAATACTTTTTATTATTCATAACACCTATATATTAAGTGATTATCCGAAGGATAGTTCAAAAAACAAAAATAAAAAACAAAAAAACAAAAATAAAAATAAAAATAAATTTTCCCTCAACCTTAACTGAAAATTGGACAAAATGGTCTAATTAGTCTAATTAAAACAAAAAATAAATTAAAAATCGACCTGTGACTGAAGGTAGAAATCTACCATAGCACTGGTCAACGGTTCTGCAAGTCCACGGATTGCAGGTGCCATTCTAAGCATAGCGCGATTGAATGTCCCGTATATTTGGATCAAGGATGTAGAGCCAGGATAATCAACATAAACGACAGGAACATGTCGTAAGAATCGCAAAGAAAGCGGATGTCGGCCAGGATCTGTAGGTGGATTACAAGCACCAACAAATTGAATACGATCCAGTGATACCCACGTATGGTCTGATGCACGGTAAAACCCATTCTAAAATTTTAAATTTTGAAATGGAAAATACAAAATCTTATTTGAAAATATGAAAAGAAAATTGCAAAAGAAAATTAAATTAGCCAAACATATTTAATATACCATTTCTACAAGTTGCCGAAGGAATGAAATGACCCGTTGAGTTCCGTATTTATCTGGAGCTGGCAAATTGATCTCATCACAGAATATAACGAGCCATCGAGAAATTTGTACAGGTGATAGAACAACACCGTTCGGTGTTCTACGATATTCACAATAATGATCGAAAGTACGCATAAGAAGTTCAGGTGTTGTTGAAGATGAAAAGTTTACATTAACTACGTCCATGTCCTGAATAGAATTAACACCAGCTTTTATACATCCAAAAGATATTTCTCAATTTGAAAAAATTTTCTCCATCACACAAAAGAATATAATAAATATAATCGTAAATATTAAAAATATTAAAAACTACTATGAAAAGTCTAACTTGAAGAGATCGTAACGCGGATAATAGAGTCATCGTTTTGCCCGATCCTGGTGGTCCACAAAGCACCAATGGTTTATGTTCAGATAACCACGTGTTCAGCAACATTTCGTGACGAATAGTATCAACAGTAGGGACAACAATATCTGCTGCTGCAACGCGGTGCGTTTCAATTTCCATTTGAGGGACTTTCGAATTCCACTGAACCCATTCACCCATAATACTAGCTTCGTAATCGATTATTGGTAACTAAAATGGATTTAAAATATTTTAAAGAAATCAAAGAAAGACCAAAATAATCGTTTTATTGTCATAAAAATTTGAATCCAAGCAAATAAAAAAGAACGATAAAATTCAACTCATAATTCATTTGAATCAGATTTAGTAAAAGATAGAGTAATTTTATATAATTCAAAAACGCACCGAAGCATTTGGCGGAAGTGATAATGTACAAGATTGTCGCACGAAATCGCTCAGCTTTTGTCGCGATTTCCACTTTCCATCTCCACTAAAAGACCAAACCATATTGACAAGCATCGCGCGAAGAATATATGCTTCAATCTGATCATCCTGAAAAAAATAAAGAAAAATTAAAAACAAAGAAAGGCAAATGTAAAAGTGTAAAGAGAAAAAACTGAATGAAATTACAAACAAATCAAATAAAAATTTTTTTGTAGATTTATAAAGTTAACACATAAAAAAAAGCGATCACCAAAGCGAACTCTGGTCTAGTGATTTTTGAAAGATAAGATGTCTTTAAATTTTAATTGAAATTAAATCAATTAAAATTTTTAATGAAGAGTAATAAAGAATAACCAATGAATATACAATATGAATGACTACTCAATTTACTAAATAAAAAAAATGAAGCATACTGCAATCGGAAAATCTGAGTGATTATTATCGTAAATAATTAGCTGCCGAACAGCATATTTCATCATCGAAAAAAAGGATGATAGTAAACGCTGTTGAGTCGGTTCCATTATGTGATCCAACTCTGACATTGCATAATTTAGCGTAGCAGGTACGAGAGCATCAGCACTCATATGATGTGCCAAAAACTGAACGCATTTCTGCTGAATTGCCAAAACACGCTCAGACTCAGGTGAAATATTATTTCCTTCAACCGATGCGGTATTAAGAGACATTAAATCAAACTGAAAAAAAAGATTAATCAAAAATGAATATTATTCAGAAAATTCAATAAATCCAGTATGAATCAAAAATTCGATTTGGAATGGGATTTAATGAAATTAAAAATTTGTTTTATCAAAATACAAAATAAAAAAATAAATGAAGTAAAGAAGTAATGAAGTACCGGCTGCTCAACATCTAAGCGGAAATGTTTCATCATCCTTAGAAAATGATCAGAAAGCATATCATATGTAACCACTTCATCGCTAAACCAAACCATTCCACAGCGTGAAACTGTAGCAAGTGTAGCATATTTCAAGTCCGAGACTTCAAAAATAATTCTAACCTGTTAAAACAACAAATTCATTAAGAAAATAAAAACAACATTAATTTTTACTTTCGCATTCAGTGTTTCTTGTTTTTAGTAAAATTATGTATAAAATAATGTTCAAATCCCGGATTGAATTTATTTTCATAAATTAATATTTAAATTTATACATTTGGAGGTATAGCCAGACGTTCACCATTTGGTAATGTCAATAGTTTATTATCATCCAAAACAGAGTTCAAATTTTCCACCCATTCTGGATCGACATCGCCATCGAATACAATCCACTGACGCTTCGATGTTTCTCCCCTGACATTATCGATAATTTTGCGAATTATATGCGTAAAAAGTCCATCAGTCCATTCGCGAGTATTCGGATCAAGAGTGCCATACAAAGCATCCTTGCTCATCGCCTAAATACTCTTAAGCTAAGGAAACACAGAAAAAACAGAGAATGAGCTCATTCAACACAAACTGTTAGAACAAATATTTAAAAATAATGACAAAATGACAAACCTTAGCATCAATAACATGTGCAACACCTTCAACACCTTCCAACCGTTCAAGGGCTTTCAGCAAAACTTTCCAAGCAATTGTTTTTCCGCTTCCACTAGCGCCAACCAACATTAAACCATGGTTAAGATTGATAATTTGATTCAACTGTATAACTTTTTCTAACCATGTAGATCCTAATTCACCAGCTGTTGACGACTGAGTAAGCAATAACTGATCACAAACTTTAGCAATTTCTTCTCGTAACCTTTAAGCGAAAAATATAATTTGATATAATTATAATTTAAAAATGTAAAAAACAAGCTGAAGGAGTTGAAGATATAATATAATGATAATATAAATATAAGTACAAATATAAATATAATCATAAATATAAATATATAAATATAATATAATATAATATAATATATTATATTATATTATATCATATAATGACATACTGTGTAAGTGGACTTGGCTTGTAATCGATAGATGGAAAAACATCAGAAAGGAGAGAAAATAGAAGTGATATATCTTCAGAAATCAATTTTGGTACAAGTGTTTCACATACTGATTGAATCAATATTTGTTGTTCAGAGAGATTACTTGAAACATCACATTCTGGATTCTGAAACGATACTAATAAATGATCTAAAACCAATATTACTGGTAAAAATATTGAAAAAGATTGAAAAATAAAGGGAAGGAAATAAAATATAGGTTTAATACGAAGTGCACCTTAATAAATATAGGATTTATAGCCACAATAATGCTTTTATTTAATACTTTTGACATGGCTAGACTTATTTTTTTTATTAATAAAATATGGACATGTGAATTTTAAATTTAAAGATTCAATAAGAATTAATAAATAAAAAAATTAGAAAATACTTCCATAAAATAAATTCAATCATCACATTCGAAAACTCTAGAAACTACTAAATTATAGTAAAAATATAAAATTTAAAAATGTAGAATATCAATATAATGTTATACAAAAAATATCAAATGACTTACGCCAAAAGATTCACCATTATCGATCATTCTTTGGATTTCCTCGCGTTTAATATTACCTGCGCTTACAAGCACATATTTGAGAGCACGAAGACCAAAATCATAATGATACTGATCCGATAACTGTTCTTTACATAGACTAAAATTCATGCCGGAGAAAACAAGAAAAAAAAATCAGTGAATAAAGAACAAAAAAAATGTCGAAAAAAGAAACAAGACCACAAAAAAATTTATAAATTTTGCTTACATAAAAAGAGGAACAATTTTATTCGCCAATCGTTCAGCACTTCTGAATCCCTGCGAAAACAACATGACCTGAGCAATAAGTTGACGATCTGGTTGAGTCATGGCGAGGGAACGGAACAGCTAAAATTTTATAAAGAAATTTTGTTTATTACCTAAGCCTAATTATGGATTAAATTATACTTATTATTATACTTATTTCAACAGAATCATAATTACCTGCTTCAAATTGTCGGGCAAGTTTGATCTGCCAGAATAGCCAGGATTCATAGTAATGAAAATAGCCATGTTAGCATTAACTGATAGTGTTTTTCCAACTAAGTCGACCTAAAAAATAGCTATTGTACATCTATAGCTACAGTTAAAAGGCATAAATGTAATAAAAATAAGAAAAATATGAGAAATCGCGAGTCGTTTTAGCATGTTTTCGCCTTATCCTAAGTGATTAAAAAAATTTGCGAAAATATAATCAAAAACAGGACCTGCATATCTCCTCCGGCACGAACAGCTTCCTGAATAGTTTGAATCTGCTGACTTACTGCAGACAACATTCGTTCCTCTAAGCGATTGAACTCATCAAAGCAGCCCCATGCTCCTACTTGACATAAACCGACGAGAATACGCCCCATCGCCTTAAAAAAAACTCAGAATTTAGAAATACGAAATGATATTCAACTTCATTTTCAGAAAAATCTAAAAAAATCCATAATTTTCAAAAAAAGTTAAAATGTTATAAGTAGAGTCATATTATACTAAGGAGATTGAAGATCTAATAAAATTAATTAATTAATTTCCATTTCTTCTTTTAACAGCTCTCACCATTACTGGTTAGGCTGGCTACAAGATGCTCGGTCCAACAACATCGCTAGTAACAATAGAAGCCATTCCTTTTTCTATCCTCTAAGTGGATATATCGCTATACCCCCTATACGCTCAAAATCTTTTCTGGCTGTATCATCCTTCTGATGTTATCGATCACAATGTTTAAGGGACGAACTGTGTGGACGACGAATAACATGCCCTAACCAGCGAAGGCGATGCTCTATGATGACATTATTAATACAGGTGGTAATTGAGGGAAGATGGATAAATCATGTGCGATTTTTCGCCCGACGGATCCGTAAAATGCCTTAGACATGAGTGTTCAAAGCCTAATAGCTTCTTAATATCTTCCATTCTCATTGGCTATTTCGCAGCCATATAGCAAGATCGAACGAATTGCAGCTATATGGACGCGGATTTTCGTCTTTATAGTGATTTCGCGAAGATTTCAACCGGAAATTCCCACTTCTCATATGTAAAAATGACGATATGATCAAACAACTCATGTCTGTTCCTTATATTAAGGAAACTCAATTTGAAAAATTAAAAAAATGAGAATTGAAAAAATAAAAAACCTGAAAGTCGAAAGTTTCATCACAATTGAATACGAGAACAAAACGACCCAATTTGTGTCCAAGAGCTTTTACACTTTCAGTCTTTCCGGTACCAGCTGGACCAAATGGACTACCACCCAGCCTAAACAAAAAATTATAAAATTATTTTAAAAACTGAAAAAAAATGTTCCATTAAAGAAATTGAAAATAACAGTTAATTATTATTAGATTTAGTTAAATGAAATGATAAAAATTTAAAACGTTTTTTAAATATATAATTTGATAAATATATAATTTTGAGTGTCTATTAAAGCATATAAATGCATATATGTCTAAATATAAGAATATATACAAAATTCAACAAACCGAGAATTCAAAGCCTGGGTCATAGTTAAAAAACAACGATCAGTTAATGGAGTCATGACAAGTTTCTCTTGCAAACCAAGATATTCAAAGCCGTAAGGGAAATGGGCATTCGCCATTTTCACGGTACAACAAGATAAAGGACTGGTACTTCGAGAATCATAATAGAAACGCATACATTTCAACCAGTGAAAACTATTTGCATGTGAAACATTATTTGCTACCAAGGAACGACATATATCTCGTTTATGAACAAATTCCGTAATCTAAAATTTTTTCTCTTAACATTTTCACTGCATTTTCTCGCTTTATCTAAAAATTAGAATAAAACAGCACCAATGATTCAATTTTTTTTCGCCGAATCGGTGGCTGTTCACATAAAACACTATCAGCAAGCATTGACAAAATTTTATCCACAGTAACTTGCACTTCTTCAACTATTTTGCCTTCAGATAGTCGTTTTTCTATTTGCATACACCACCAAATATTTGCTGTTAGTTCTACAACTTGTGCCTGAAGCAAAATTTACAAATTTGAATTAATAAAAAATTTTGGAGATTTTTGTTAACAAAGAAAAATTATTATAAAAATGTTATATTTAAAAGAAAAAGATGAACTGGGTACTGATCCATCCAATTTAAATATTTTTCAAGCTCAGCAGAATCGAATTTGCTGAAATCTGCAAGTGACTGACTGAGTAAATATGAAAGAGTATGCTGCATTTCGCGTTCTACCATGCGAAGCCAGTCGTTAATTCGAGGATTTTCCTATAAAAATGGAAAGTAGAAAAAAGAACAGTAAAATCTTTTAAATGAAGCAAAAGAACTAAAATATTCATATTGATTTATCCATAAATGAACTAAAATATTTTAAACAGAAAAAGTGAAAAAATACCTTTAAATTGACTGGCCGAATGAGTTCGACACGTTCACCCTCTCTACTGTTAATGGCCGTCACAACTGTATTCTCCGATTCGACATCAATAGATGTTATACCAGCAAACATTTTTTTTAAATGTTTTTGTATTCTACTTATATCTTTGCTGAAAAAAATTTGTACACAAAATTATCATGATTTAATTAAGATTACTTATCACTTAAAAATAAAAAATTTGCTTGAAAAATTAGCCATAAAAGAAGATAATTCTGAAATATCACAAAATTAATGAAATAAAGAAGACAGAAAAAAATCCGACATTTAATTCAAATATGTCTCAAATTAAACTTTACCTATTTCCCATTATTTCCAATAAATCTTCATCGCCAACAAAATAAAATCGTGGAAATGAGCTTCTTTCACGTTCCAAATATTCACCAAGTGCTTTTTGAATCTTTGTCAATATATCAGCTAATCTTTCCAAAACCCTTTGTGCTCCTTGCATATTAACGACATCCAAAATACGAGGAGAAGCAGTAACCTTTTTCATTAAAGAAAGAAATTCAGTTGAAACGCTAAAAAATAGATAAAATTATTTTAGACATTATAAGCCTATAGGAATGCATGATTTGTTTAAAAAAATTTCTTTATTTATAATTTCAAGTTTTTTTTATCGAGTTTACTGCACAATATATGTCATGAATACTTTAATAACGAAATTTTCATATTGTACCTTGAAAATCGAGACGATTCAACAGGTAAAAGAGTGCTAATATCAGCTGATGCTGAGAACAACCCTTCAAGGTAAACCCAACGTCTCTGTACATCTATCCACACATCAAACAAAGCACTTATTTTATTAAGTTTTTCTTCCCAAGCAAGAGAATCCTAAAAAGAAATTCCTTGAAATTATTTAAAAAAGAAAAGAAAAAGCCAGATTAAAAAACATTCTGAAATCATAGGTTTGCAAGGTCGAAGAATGCAAAAAGCAAAATTCTAGAAATAATCAAATCATTATAAAATCATAATTGTATTTCCGTCATTTTTCTTCTATAATTTTTACATTTTTATTATTTTGAATCAACTTCTTTTAATCTTATTTTATTTTAATCTTTAATCTTATTATATATTCACTTCCATCATAAAAAATTTCAAAAAAGGTCTAAAAATTCTTTTCATAAAGGTCAAATTTTAAATATTGAGTAAAAAAATAAGTTTTAAAAGGCAGAAATGTGATAACTGCATACTTCTTCGAATTGTTTGTAATAAGGCGATAACTTCATTGCAGTAAGTGAATTCATATGTTCCTTAAGCTTGTTGAAAAGATCATCCCATCCTCGAATCAGTTTTGTTTTGCTTTGATAATTGACTAAATCTATTTCAAATGATTGCCAGTATTCACGAACCTGAAAACAGCAATCAATAACGAAAAAAAATTTTCGTATTTTAAACCTAATTTGCTCTACAGGAACAACATTTACCTGTTTCAAGAATTCTTCGAGAGCCAATTCACCTTGAGCAACTAATAACACTTGTTTAATGGCAGATTCATAACGAAGTAAGTCTGTATCCCATATCTGTCCCAACGTTAAATCAGAAAGATTCCAAGATACGCGTAGTTCTTTCATTAAATGTTTCCAGTGGCGCTCTTTTAAGGCTTCTGATTTCAATTCGACAACAACCATGTTCATCTGAAAAGTTTCGAGAATTATTTAATGAACCATTTGATAGAAAATTAACTTTTTACTTTAGTAATATTTTGACAGAACTTAGCCTTTCACTTATTATTTCTCATATAATTTTTACTCGGTAACTTCCAGCAAATATTTGATAAAAAATATTGACCTTTGAATAATTATGCATAAGTCGTTTCATATACTCATAAGAATCGTATGACCGATATTTTGCAGGCAACTGTTTCAATTGTGCAAGAAGCTCATCAAGACTCTGTCGTAATTTTCTTGGCTGTACTGATAACCAAGTTTTTTCTTTAAGTTCCTCAATAGAATTATAGAGTGGGGTCAGAGCTGACCAAACTCCTAAAATGTAAAATTTTGAAATTGATATTTTAGCGATAAATATAAAAAAAAAACAAATCAATATAAATTATCCCAGAGAAAAATATCATTGACAAGTAAAATTTATTCACCTTTAAGATCAGTTAACTCTTCGACCGCAACATCGAGTCTGGTGGCATGAGTATTAGTAATGATCGGTTCAGAAATTTCCAGCGCTCCTTTAGCTTTAACCATATTTTCCCGATCCTCCTTTACTTTCGATAATTTTGTCTCGAGTGCATTTAGAGTAGCTAGTGCTTCCACCGGTTTTTGAGATCCCTGAAAATCCCGAAATCCCGATATTCTTCTGTTTTTTTTTTATACATTTAGTTTTCAGTTCTGTTATTGTTTAGTCAGATTATTGATAGAAAAAATTAAAACATAACCAATGAAAAAAAAGAATAGAAACGAATAATATAACCTGAACTGGTTTTAATTTATCCCATTCATTAAGTATATCTTGAGTTCTTTTCTCTACTTGTTCATCTTCTTCTTTTATTTTAGCTTGTAGATTTGCAACCTAAAATAAATAATATATGAAATTCTTTTTTCTACAAAAACAATTTAGCATTCAAGATAAAAATAAGCTTAATTAATCTTTCCCATGCAAGAGTAAGATTCTCCAAACTTTTCACTTATTCTCACCTAATTTATTGAAAAATATATAAATTCGATTCAAAACACAGTGGACTCTTTCTCCGATTAACTACATTATTTATTTATTGTAATACAAATTTTTTAAAATATTCGAATGATATAAAAATTTTGATTTTTATACAAATTTTAATAAAAAATTTTATTAGCTTGGAACATTAGAGGAACTATTACTATTATCTTATTACTGCATATATTTTTTGTGACATTCACAACCTGCCCATGCTTAATATGGAAATGCTTAATATGAGCACAGAAAATAAGATAAAAAATCCAAAATTTCATCATGCCAAAAAGACGATCATGCTGATCTTATAAATACAACAATAAAAAGCAATATCTTTGAAATGGAAGAAATTTCAGCAAAAATTTATATTTTTTGAGGTTTACCGGCCAGAACAATGCAACAAATTAGCAATATAAACGTAAAGTGATCTTACCACTGTACCACATGTCGGATCGGCAAGCTAAATTGTTATTTTGGCAATGACAATGCTTAGATTCATTTAAAAATAGAAAGGAGGAATTTCTTATTAAGATTTCTAAAATACCACAGTGAAATTTACTATTCCCCTAGATTAACTGATAAGATTAGTTGAAAATTACTTATAGATAATACAGATAATTTTAAGCAAATTAAATTGAGATTACTCTATTAATTACTGGTTTTATTTAATTTAGAATGATTGCACTATATTGATTAGATTGTGTTAGAACTAAACAAGATCTAAAAAATTTTTGACAAAAAAATTTCCTCGCTCTAAATTTTTTAAATATCAGATTTAACGACTGATATTAGTAAAGGCTATCTATAGGACTCAGTAGAAAAGTTATAACCTTTCAGTCGCACTATACTTTATTGGAATAAATTATCTATGTGATGTGATGTGATGTGCATTTTCAATAGCTGATTTTAAAAAAAAAGTCACAATAAACATTATTCGTAAATATTATAAATTATTATTCGTAAATATTACAAATATTATAAATAAACATGATTTAACATTTTTGTTATATACACTTTCAACTCATATAATTACTACTCAGTAATTACTATTTATTTATGCTATCTTTTTTTTTCACGTACAATTTGCTTTGTTTGTCCTTATTTAGCATCTATTTTACGTGTAATGCGTTAAACACCAACATTATGTCAAGCTTGGCCTTTTTGTATAAATTAAAAAAATATTTTCGTTTCCTGATTAAAAACAAAGTAAATCCTTAAATAATAACAGTTATTGATTATGAGATCATAAGACAACAATAGATGGTCACTTAAATGGATTAAATGAATAAACAAAGTTCCATGACTAAAGTAACTTGAAAATAATTTAAAAAAAAAGATTTTAAAGATTTTAATATTTAAAAAAAACCTGAGCTTGAATAGCTGAATCTTTTCTTTCAAGAATATCAGTTAAAGCCGACCATTCACCATCGATATTTTCTGAATATAACCAAGAAGAAGGGAATTGATATCGCTGTTGAGTTAATAAGCGCTGTGCTGCGCGGAACTGTTCTGTCTGAATCAATATTCTCCTATTATTAATATATCTCTGTTAAAAAAATGATCTTGAAACTACCGCGGATATAATTAGAAATCATTCAGAAATACTAGAAAAATTTAAAGTAAGTAAAAAAAATACATACTTTTTCTTGACAAAATTTAGTTTTTTTCTTCAGTTGTTGAACATATGTAATTAATTGTATCGCATCACTCGTTGATCCGCTATCTACACTTTGTTCTTCCAATTCACTTCGCCATCTTGAAATATCAGCGTAGAAAGTTTGCATCTCCTGACCTTAAAATTCATCAGTAAATAATATAACTGCAAAAGTGCTCGAATAAAGAATAAAGAAAAAAATTTATATTTGACTGAAAAATCATCTCCTTTTGTGCAATTTCGCATTATCTGATAAATCGAACTTAATAAGATAGTACTTACAATTCTATTTAGATTAAATTTAAGCACAGAACATCTACATTTGTTATTTTATGGTTAATTAATATATTCTTAAGTGGTTTAACCTCTTTTTATTCAGAGCAAAAAAATGAAATAATCATAAAATATCAACCAGACATTTTCTTAATGAAAAATTACCGACGATAGTATAAATTATCATGAGTTCCGTAGGAATCATTTTTTTTTTTTGAGAAAGAATAAAGAAATAAACCTTCTCAAATAAAAACCAAAATCTCAAATTATAAAAATAAAATTCGGGTGGTAATGAGTGGTGATGAAATCTATACTATGATAAACACTTTATTTCATCTAGGAATTTTGTAAATTTCTGAGAAATTTTTAAACAGCAGTATTAAATCAAATCATAAGATTAACTTAAACAGTTCATTACTTACCTACTGAGCAGCTGAATTTTTGTAATATTTCGCGATGCCAGTAATCGTATTTCAGCGATACTTTCGATTGAACTTTTCTATAATCTACTACAACAGGAAAAATTTCTTTGCGAGTTTCTTGAGTATCAAACGTAGCTCTTGATTTACGGATTTCCAGAAGGGTCTGGATCCATTTCGAAACATTATTTCCTAGACGTTCGTATAGCACATCTGGTTGAAGATCCCACAAAGCCTAAAAACAATATCGGCACTAACGTGATTTAATTTCTTCATTCTTTGATATGACATATATAAAGCTAAAGAAATACCTGATAACGTAGCCATTCTCCAACGTAATCTGACACATCTTTGATGACCTTTTCAACTGCTGTATATGCTCGTTCCAAAATTTTTTGACCCTGAGGCAAACGAGCTAAAACATCACGATATGTAGCTTCAGTATTTTCACGAGATAATGCCAACTGAAAATGAATATTTCAACGTAAAAGCTAGAACAGATTGCAGATTGCAAGTTACAAAGTTTCGCAAATTGGCTTTCGCAATCCAGTCCAAACGATTCAGCTCAATGAGAATTTTATATTTCTCACTACAGATTCAGCAGAAACATATGTCAAAAAAAAGCCAAAAAAATTATCAAAATAAAGAGACAATGAAATTTACTTGAAATCTGGTACTCGATATTCGTGATTGATTAGTGATAATTGATTGCCATGAGAATAACTGATCAAGTAATTGAGCTCTTGCTTGTTCTATATTTGGACTTACATATAGCACTTGCGAAGTTACACGCATTTCCAGCAATACTGGTTGCACAGCTGGTAATACAATCTTTTCTTCATTTTCGTCATCCATTTCTTCATGAGTTAAAACCGTCGTCCATAACAGAATAGCCGCTTCAACACGTGAAGCTAGTTTCAATTCGATCTATTATAGAAAAAAAGTGTATAAAAAGCATAAAGTTTTTAAATTAAAAAATAATTTGTGTGCAAAAGATTAGATCAGAGATATTTAAAAGCTATTTAATAAAAAAATGGCTGAATTTAATTTTCAAAGGAATAAAAAATCAAATTAAAATCAAATCAAATTAATTATGTAAAAGTATATTCAAAACGTTTCTAGCTATATAATCCAACTATTTCTAACCAAACATCTTATAACAAAAAATTAGTTTATATTAGTTTAAAATAGTTTAAATTAGTTTAGATTTTATAATTTTAGTTGATTTCAGTTGTCTCAATCACAATCAGAACACACTCACACAAGAATTTAAAGCCTTGTAAAAATTTGCACAATTCATTCAAATTGTTAACCTTTTTATCGATATTTTCAACCCAATGATGCAAATTGGAAAAATTGCCTAATGAAAGCTGATCAACTGCTTTTTGAATAGAAGCCAAAAGTGAAGCAAAAGTAACACTCGAATACTGGCAAGTATCCAAAGCTGCTAAATCAACCTTAAAAATTTCACTGGAAAATATCAAAACAAAAGTGATAAATTATATGACACCAGACATTTCGAAGCAAAAAAAATAATTATTAATAATCGCAGGATAATTATTTTCATAAAAATTTCATAAAATTTTAAAACATTAAAACATTAAAAAATAAAAGCAAAAAATACTTTGCCACAAACCTCAATTCTAGTCATTAGCAGATCAAGTTCTTCTACTTTTTCTTGGTAAATATTTATAGACTGAGATAATTTAACCACATATGGGTCCATTTTATAAGATTCCCAAATCAACATATTTCCCTGCAATACTTCTTTTTATTATAAATTTAGACAAAAAATAAAAATAGGAAAACGAATCAAAAATATTATTTAGAATTGGAAACATAATAGAGAGTTAACTCTAACTATTTTCTTCATCAAAAAATAGTAAGAGATTGTTTTGCTGAATTTATTTCTTAAATTTTTTCTTGTATTGTAGTTCAAGACACACGCGAAAAAATGATAAAAAAACAAATAAGATCTTAATAAGATGAACATGATAAGAGAATCTTGATAAGAGAAACAAATTTTTCAATCAAATTAAAGGTAAAACGAAAAATAATATTACCTCAGCTAACTGATTTTGAATATCTTTCTTATAAGACGCGATCAACATATTAATACCATCGTTACCAGCAATTCGCTCATTTATAGAGTCGTAAGTCCGAATCGACTCTAATAAGGAAATCGCAAATGGATATAATATATTTGCCTGGTGAGCTGTATTTACAATTTTAAGCGGAATACGGAAACCCATATGTTTCAAATTTCGCACCTAAAATAATTGTATCAAACAAAAGCCTTAACGAGATTAGAAAATGAGAGAAAATATTAGGAAAAAGAAAAATGAGAGAAATATAAAAAAACGGTTGGAGATGGTAGTGACGCCTTAATTAGCAACATTTGATTTAACGATACCTCTTTAAAGAGAGTAACGACGTCAGGAGAAAAGTTGACCTTCAGTTTCAATGATATTTTGCCATCTTTTTGCCGTTTTTCTATATTAAATATACGCCCAGCTAAAGAAATGTTTTTGGATTGAACACGACCAACCCATTCTTCAAAAATATTTTGAGCATTAAGTTTTTGGCGAAAGTTATCCCCTTCCAATTTTAACTGACGGCCTGAAGTTAAAATATAATCAGAACACAATTTACGACTTATTTTACTAATAAAAATATTGATATCGCGACAGAAATGAAGATTTCGTTGAAATAAAATAGTAAAATGGTAAAATAATGAATAAATTATTTGTATTTGGCTGGACTCCTACTGATAACAGGCTCCACCCACCCAAGAATGACGATTCTCGAACTTTTTATGCCTGACCTAGTTTACAGCAACAAAATGCCTAACATTCCACTCTCTCTAATTATAAATTATAAAAGCTAGAGTTGGCCTCAAAATTTGTTATAGTCTAAAATAATAAAAAGTAAAGTTAAAAATAGACCTCAAAATAACTATTTAACAATAATAAAAATTTAGAAATAACCTTCGACATGGTTTTCCCAGCCACGACCTAGAACATCTTCAATTCTTTTCATGTAATGAGTAAGCTTGCGATCAATTTGACGAATCCAAATAATGGACGCTGCAACCGGTGGAATATCGATTGATTTAAGGATTCTTGCATTATCAGTTTCAGAGAAGTTAGTGAATCTCGTCTGAAATGAAAAACTTAAACGACATGTTTACCAGTAATATATAGGAAAAAGAAGTTGGCTTGAAAATGGCCCTTAAGATTAGCTCTATAAATGAAGCAAATCGGCTATCAAGAAAAAAATATTTCCAAGAATTATTTATTTAAAAAACCTGTAGCTGATCGATGTCTTCCTTGACACGTTGTATAAGCTGCGTTTGATATTCACGAATGGCTCCACGAATATGAGGACGAACGAATAATGCGTTAAATCTTTGAAATATGGCGAACATATCATCAGCTTTTTTCGCCCCTCCTAACTGATCTCGAAGACGAGCGGTAATCTGTGTTTCCACGCGATCGATTTGGTCCTCATATCTATAGACAACAATATAAAATTATCGCAGAAATATCGACTGAATCCGCAAAAATTTGAAAAGTGCAATATTTCAATAAATAAATTTTTTCGTAATAGCAATCATAAAAAAAATTATTTCTGCAAGTACCTCCTTAAAGCAGCTTCCCATGCGGCCACACCATCATTACTCACATCAAGGCAATCCACCTCCTTAACATTTTCGTATGCCATATTTATTTGATCAATTGCACTAGAATCTCCAACATTTAAAGCTAGCATTTTCTCCGCATCACCCGCGCCAGCCGCATCATGAGACGGTTTATCTTCTGCATTGAGACCAGAGGGTCGTAAAACACGTGAAATAACAGTTCGTAGCTGTTCATGCTGGCTAGAAATATTTTCAGCATATAAAATCAAACATATTGAAGCATAAAATATTGCTTTGCAAAATAATCAAAAAAAAAATATACCGGCGAAACTGTCGCATTTGATCGAGTCGCGATTCTAGCTTTTTATGTTGCGGATTAATTCTCCACGTTAATTTTAATTGTTCATCACGTTTTTTTTTCGATAAATCTCGCATAAGTGTAGCAAGTTTATCATATTCATCATTCCATGTTGAAAAAACAGAAAAACACTGAGTCATTAACGCATCAAAATCCCCCAAAGGGATATTCATTAAACGTCGCGTTCCCAAAACCTTTAATGTTTTCATCTTGCTTGAAATTTACGCCAATTTATTTAATATAACTTTTATGTTGATAAATGTTAATTAAGGAAAACCTTCAGCATCTGCGTGAAAACATCCTTTGAAATGGCTTCAACAAAGCGTAGGGCACGTGCGATTGGATATTTTGTATTACGTAATTTTTTCATATGCGTAAAAATATTTATTAATGCATTACGAATGGCATCCATATGAGTAGCTGCCATAAGCTCATTTAAAGGGAGATCTTTCATTAAGATATTATAATCATTCACCATAGCCATGGCTTGTTTCAAACCTGATGACGTATTAAGATGGTTATACAAGCAGTGATTTATTTTTAATGAATTGTTTAGATCCAAATTAGCATAGGTGGCTATTACGGACCTATTTGTGCACCCCAAGTAAGCCCAACTTTAATATTAAGAATAGCCAGTTAAGCCATAAATGCCGAGTGAATCAATAAAAACTATTTTAATTAAAAACAAAAGAAAAATAACTCCAAGATGCTTTTCAGATTGTTTTTTCCATATTGGAAAAAATATTAACATTGAAAAAAAGAAAAAAAGAAAATTGAATCATTAAATTATTAAATCAAATCAAATAATTTACCATTTATTTAAATAGGAATAACTATTTACTCGGAACCCAGCATTTATATTTAAACTTGAATTTAACTGAAGATACCTGTATCTGCATCGAAAGAAACGGTAGCATGAAATCTTTTTCCACATTTTAAAGCTTCCAATGTTAATATTACTTCATCCGACTCTCTTTTCTGTGCAATTTTGTGTAAAGCGCGTTCTAGATTCAACCAGAATGTCATTTCTTGTAAAGAAGTACCGGAACCTGCATCTCTATCTAATTTTGTAACCTAAGAAAAGAACCAAAGATTACCTAATTCAAGAAATTTAAAGAAAAAATATTCCATTCGAAACCAACATTTTTTCTTCAATTTACCTTTTGGATTTCTTTCACCCATCGGTTGACACCTTTCTGTAAAGCATTCAAAAAGACTGAGCTTTCAACTAAATCACCCAAATCAGAAACACGAGCTTTTCGGCCTTGTTCAGCTGCTTGCTGAATTGTACTCTGTATAACGGGATTGATCGCCAAATTTATTTCAGGAATATCGATGTTTTGTTGCATATGCAGAAGGGCCACTTCAACCTGAAAAAAATAGGATTGTTTACGGAATTTTATCATATTAGTTATCAATCACATTTTCAATAAAAATATGCATAAAGAGAAAAAGATAATATATAATATAATGTAAAACTCATTGTTATATTGAAATTGAAACTTAAAAATCAGCTGGTAAAAGCGACCTCACTAAGATGTTTTTCCACCGATAATGCAAGTTTATCACCATCCCTTTCGCCTCTTCCATAATCAACCAATGATTTGAAAAGACGTGTACCAATTTTGCCAAAGATCGACAGCAAAACATCATAAGCATTATTTTCAGGAATCCTAGAAAATAAATTAGAAATTGAAAATTTCAAACCTCTATGCACTACTAAAGCACTTCTTAAAAAAGAAATCGCTGAAGATCATCAAAAAACTTCAATCAATTACAAGTGCAAATTAGAAATGTTAGCAACAAAAAAACTTCCATAAGAACTTCTTAAAATCAAATTAGAAAAAGAAAAATAAACGAAACCTCAAAGAATATAATTGATCTTCAACAGGTTTATCGGCCTCAATTATACTACCAGTTTTTAACAACAAAATTGAAGTCGTTCGTTCAGCACGCTTAACGATTTCATTTGATACTCGAAAAATTATACTAATCTCATCATTTGAATCATCTGGATTTGTATCTGAAAAATTTTCCATTAAAATCCAATTCACAGTTTCTTTTTTTTAATATTTCAATATTAAATTAATTAATATTTAATTAATATGAATAAATATTTCCTAAAAAATCGATATTAAAGAAAAAATATTAAAATAATTAAATGAATAAATTATTAAAAAAGTGGGAATTTCTGTGAATTTTTTTAAAATCTTGCATGAAGAAAAAATTGGTAAGTGACAATGATAAGAAATTTTTTAAAAAAACAAACCGCGAACAATAATACGGTCAATAATCAATATTAATATTTGTGGATCACTGATAAATTTTTGAAATGATTCAATTGATGAAGTTTGTTTAAGGAAATCTTCAAGTTGTTCATTTATTGCACCAACAAATATTTGCTTTATATAATTTATTAAAACTGATAAGTCAATTAATATTACCTAAAATTAATCTTTTTGTTTCAATTATTAATTCTAGTGATAAGACAAATGATTATATTATTATATTATATATGATTATATTAAAATATAATGGCAGTAAAATAATCACTGACAATAATGATAAACAGTCAACAATGATAATAATGATAATATTAATAAAAAATATATTAATAAATGAATAAAAGCAAACCTCATTCGGTGCTTGATTATTACTATTGATAACAGTTGATTTATCACTTTCCGAATCGGTCATATTTCACCCAAAATTTTAATTTTAATAGAAATTTCGAGAAAAAAGGATTTATTTGAAATAATAATTTAATAAATAATAATTTTGTATAATAATTTAAGATTTTTAATTAATATATTTAAAATAATAAACATAAATCACAAAATTAAAATAGTAATAAATAATATTTTCTAGAAAACATTCGACTAATGGAAGGAGAAATTCGAAAATACTGGAAGCAATTCTGCAGGAAAAAACACGAACCATCACTTTCTTCTTAAATCCTTTCATTCGCTGCTGCTGACTCATCCCCACATCTGACCCTTATTTTTCCTTCTCCCTTTCCTTCCCCCTACATTTCCCAAATCCACTGCCCTCCCCCCTTCTTTTCCCTTCCCCTCCCTCCCCTACAATTCAAACCGCCATCTCTCATACAAAACTGAAAGTGAATTGCACAAAGAAAAAACTGCCACACTCTAACGCTATATTAATTGCGAAGAGAATTAGAGAAATAGAGTTTTTTGGTTTTTCAAATGAAGAAGATTGACGAAATGCGGCCCGAATTTAACCGAATTTGTTAGAATGAGCTAAAGTATAGGAAAATATTTGGCTTAAAATAATGGGGAATTCTCCAGGAAATAAAATAATTTACATATTTCAAGATTTGCATGGATTTCCAACTTATTGTGCATGTTTTCCCATGCGCCAGTCGACATTTATTGCACTCTCTTCAAAATGCACCATTGGTCACATCCACTCACCTCAAAATGCACCAGTAGACACATCGATCCACTTCGAAATGCTCCAGTAGACATATTCACTCACCACAGATTGGATCTGAGACACATATTCTCCACAAGATGCGTCAATAGACAAATATAGTCATCAATCACAAAAGGTTTCGTCGTTAGTTCCACATTGTCGGAATGAATTTATAAATATTCATTGAAGATTGAAAATTCTTTGTCAACTATGTAAAAATCCATTCAACCTTTTCGATATTTTGATAAAAATATACCAAAATATACCAAAGAAAACCAAAAAGATGACCTTGCAGATTATGGTACTTTCTGGTGGCAATTTCATGGCCCTTGCAGATTATTTTATGGTACTTGCTGGTGCCAGTTTCACGGCCCTTGTAGATTACTTCGTAATGCTTAGAGCTGAATTTGTTGTATTTAACTGTTGTATTTAAGAAAGCAAGGGACATGCTTTTATGCATTATGGTACCATTTTATGCATTATGGTACCATTTAAATCGAGGAAGATTATAGTGCAATAATGGATAAAGGTGATTCGAATTGTTCCAAATATATCAAAAAAATTAAAAATATTTAATTTTCATTAAAAATTTTATAAAGAATTTTGACTGCGAAAAATGAGATGAATGCCGAATGAAAAATTCTTTTCGAACAGCTTCGCTGACGTTGCCCTTCAGCAATCAATCGGTGGATATTATTTTATTGTATTTTTTATAGTATATAATGTATAAATTTAGATTTTTTTCGATATTAGAAGAAATATATCGTTATGTTCGATTAATTTAAAATTTGGTCCATCTTCAACTGACATATTATTTTCCTGAAACGAAATCGCAGCACAATAAATGTATTGTTTCAATTTAGGTTAAGTTCGATTCAAATGTTTTCATCATATATCATAATTCCATCATATGTTCGATTCAAATTGCTATGGCAGGAAATTTTGTATTAAAGATAAAATCCAGACGGTTGCTCAGAATTTATTTATTCGTAGCTTTAAGTGACTATCTGGAGTGGCACCAACCTAGAGCCTTGCTGGTGCAGCCTAGCAAGCGAGAAAATTGAGTATCATAATCTAAAGATATTATTGCGTTTAGACGAATAATCCGACAATACATGGTTTCTAATTTTATGAATTCCAACTTATTTTTTTAGTCGAAGAAGAGTACTAAATCTCATTATTTTATTAAATTATCCAGTATCCAGTTTTAAGCGTTATTGCCTTCGAAGAACCAGTGTTGTAGTGATCCCTTTTAAAAACCCAGGTTCGGTGACGTTATAAATTATTGTCGTTTTAATGAAAGGGAAAATATCCTTACTTTTAATGAATCTAATAAAATTTGCTTCGTCAATGAATAACAGCGAAATCTGCATTGTCCAAAATAATAATCATTCGCATTAAATACACCGCCTTGGATCTTTAAATTGAACTTTATACCGATTATATTCGACTTAAAAAAATCTTAATTTTTTGGTGTTTTTCAATTCTCTTACTCTTGTATAGTTAAAATTCGCATGTGGTGCTGGGGATTTGTTTTTTCTTCCATCTCCGAATCACTCTCAAGCAAAGACGACTCGCTCTACCAGTTAGTGGAACCAGCTAAACCGAAAATGGAGTGAAGATGAAGAAGAAAATCGACTATTTAAATTTTTACGAATTACAAAAGAGTTCAAGTGGATTATACAATAATCTTGTTAGATTATTTGCCTTTATTACTAGTTAACCTCGCTCTGCTAGTTTCGCGAATCACTTAGCGGCAGAAGTAAGGTGAGTCGTCAGCTATTCAGCATATTTATTTGGGTTTTTGAAAGACAGGTTTACTCCTGCTGGTCTAAAATTTCAGCATCCGAACTGAGCAATAAGCCACTAAGTCATTCTATTCCCTTTTGTTTTGTTTTCGCTGTTCGATACTACCACACTAAGAAGTCGGCGTTGGTTGGATTCGAATCCGAGCTATTTCCGATTTTCGATGGCATTTAATTTTCTCACTAAAGCACTCGTTTGTTTTACGCTTTTGTGATTAATCCATGAGCTTTAAAGTCTCGTAAAGGCTTCAAATATGAAATGTTGCCATTTGCAAGTCTGATACGAAGCCTGATATACGAAGCGAAGCCTGAGTATATATACAAAGCCTGAGTTGTCGTTATTTGGTGCCACAGTCCATTATCGCTAACAGTTTTGCATTTACAGTATCAATTTTGGGATTACTCATTTTAACTAAATTTCTGTATTTTCCATTCATATGCATATATTCAATTTTTCTGTAAGAATCTTAAGCTAAAATGGATTAGATATAATAAGATCGTAATATCATAATCTCTTAACTTATTCGACTGCAAATTAATCGCACAGTAATATAGGGAGGCGAATAAGGTGTGCAGCATAAAAGCTCAAAATTAACTGAGAGCCAGTGCTTCCTCAGATAGGAGTAAGCCTATCATTAAAGAATACCACTGGTGCATGCTACTTCTATCATCAAGTGGCTTGCTGATAAAAATTTCTGATGAGTGAGTGATAAGCACTAACCACTTGTATAATTATAATTCGTTTCGTCTCGCTTCATTTTTATTATGATTTTTCAAAAAAACGTACCAAATAACCATCAGTTTTGATACATTCCACAGTATTTTTCACAGCACATTGGTATTCTCGTAAAGTTTCACTTGCATATTCAAAACAAAATATCGTTACAATAACATCAAATTTATTTATTTCATTATTATATTTTTTATCTTTATAATAATAAATTGATTCGAGTAAATTCTTCTTGAAAACATTCATCTGAATTTATCTGAGTTCTCGCAGAGGTCAATTTGTTCAATTCAGGTCAACCTAACGAATCTTTTTGAAAATCGAAGTACCATGTAAATCAAGTAAATCGAAGGTGCCACGACCTTTGAACCATCGAATTTCGATATCTTTAATCCGAAAATATTGAATATAATTATATAATGTTTACCTTAAAAATAGCCCTAATTTTTTCTCGCGCATTATTTTGAATGAATTTTGGTGATAAAAAAGAATTTTCGATATCAATAATCCATTGACAGACATTGTTCCAATCAAAATTCGATTTATCACAAACCCAATCACGTAAAGCTTTCAAATTTTTGATTGAAAAATCTGATGTATAGATGTGTTTAGCTTTTTTGCGAAATACTATTGGAACATAGACTGTTGGCCCTGCAAAAAAGTAAAATATTTTTTCATTTTAAACACGAAGAGGAAAAGTTTATTCACTTTGTTACTATTCTGAAGCGAGAAAGAAACCGAAAGTTTTTGCTCGGACTCAAATTACAATAAAATTTAGCACAGTTTAGGAATTGTTGAAATGTGACATAGCCGAACACATAGCCAGCTCTCTACGATTTTCTTCGATGCTTTTCGGAAGAGGAACGTTCTTTCTATTTCCCTTAGCGAAACGAAGGTCATAGTGGAAATTGACGAATAGGTGAAACGGACCACTACATATAATTTAATATGGAAAAATTGAACCAAAACTTGAAAAATATATATAAATAAAATATAAATAATATCGAAATATATAAATATATATATAATAATATATAATAAATATAATAAATATATATATAAAAATATAAATAATATCGAAAAATATCGAATAACAATATCGAAAAAATTGTTTTGTAAAATAATGTTAAGAATGTTATCATTAATATATATAATGATATCAATAATACTAATAATTAATTATATAAATAATAATTTATAATAATAATTAATAGTAAATACCAGGTAATCAATACAGATAACCAATAAAATATACCCGCTCCTAAATCCAGCACAGTTTCAACATTTTTCGGTATTCGATAAATAATACCAGGCAAAAAAAATAAAATAATGTGCATAGCGTCATCATCGAAAGCCGTTTTATAAAAACTTTTCAAATATTCATTCGGATCGAACTAAAATTATTATTCATTCCCAGCGGATCGAGCAGCTTGCAAATACCTTTTCAATCAGCACTTGGTACAAACAATTTCGAACCCTATCTGTACAAGCGCTGCAGTCTTGTTCATGACCACTTGTTTATTTTGACCATCAAGCCTTATATTGAAATACTTAATTTTTGTAAAAGTGGTGCAGAATTAAAAGCCCATTCATTCATATTTTTCTATTTTGCGAATTTTTATGAAAATAAAATTTTTTATAATAATAAAAAAATTGTTTGAAATTTTAAAATATCTTTATCTTTGAAATTATCTTTGAAAACTATCAAAGTATTCATTTGTTACTATACTGAGTTTTCGTTGATTATTCTTGTGATAACTTATCAACAGAAAATATAAATTTATCAAAAAAACAACCATATTTTGATGATCATTTGCGGAATATGTTTCGATTGTGTTTGGTAATGTCACTTCGTTCATTTCATCAAATTCATCTTGACTCGATGGCATTGTAATGATAATTTTTTCTTCAAATATTGGTTTAAAGAAATTCTGAAACTATTGTCATTTCTATAAATATTCCCAGGCAAGAAAAACGAAATAATTTATTTATGAGAAGAAACATGCATAGAAAATAAAATAATGAAAAAACAAAGACTGAAGTAGACAAGTAATTATAGGAGCACTAGGCTTCAAGCCTAAGCCTATTGAATTAGAGCGCCAAAAGCATGTGGTCTTTGAGGGAGCAAGAAGTTTGAAAGGCGTTTAAGGAGTCATAATGACATTCCTTGGAGGAAATCCCAGTATGTTATATTTTATTTTTTGCTATTGCATAGCAATACTTTCACGCATTTTTGCACTAGCGGTCACACGCTTTGCATATGATGCACAAATTAATTCAGTTAGAGTACTTAAAAAATTTTCGCAGAAGTTGTAAATTTATGGTTATTATAAAATATACACATTTTTCATATAGCGCTTTCTTTGCTGCTTAGGCTCCATTGGACCAGGCCATAAAATTTTGCTGTGAAGTCACTCGACGATAAACTGATTTGTGAGCAGATTCTCCTGCATGAATCCCAGCGCCTGCAGTCCGGAACGAGGGTACAATCCATTAAGCCATTGCCCTTTTTGCTTCCGTCATCAATATGCTATCCAAAGCGTTGTGCATCGGCCGGATTGCAACTCCACAATTCTTGAACGTTGACAAGCATCTTGCAACGTAGCCAAAGCCACCGACCTCTATTTTTAATGAATAAGGTTAACTTACTTTTATTGTTAGCAAGAAAAAGGCAAATGCAAGCGCAAATAAGATTCAAAACCAGTCTGATTAATAATAATTCCTTAAATGAAATTTTCCTGAATTTTTTTTCCCTTTTTAGTATTTTTCAAAATTATTTCCTATTTGCTGGATGAAAATGCAATCATTCATGAAAATAATATTATTAGTAATAATTAATAACAATAATAATATTAATAATAATAATATCAATAAATAATTATAGTAACAGCAATAATAATAATAGCGATAATAATACTATTAATAATAATAATAAGTTGTAAAATTAAAAAAATAGGAAATATTATTGATTTCACATTTTTATTTATTACAAAGTGGACGATAATCAATGGAAAGGAGATGCGATTTTATACGTCTACTTTAAACTTTCCGTTTACTTTAAATATTTGTTTTACTTTTCTAAAATATTCTATAAAATATTTATTTTTGAGAAATTTTATGTGAATAACGATAATTATTCAATTATAAAGAATTTTAAAATTTTTCATCGAAATCGCTTTCGATTTTAATTTCGTAAATTTGCCAGAATCTATTCTCTTTCTCCATTTATAATTCGGTTTGCTTCAATAGCTACCAAAATAAGAAAGCATGATGGAAGTACTGTACACAGGCCCACCCAGATTTTGCTCACCATCCACAGATCCACCCAGATTTTGCTCACCATCCACAGATCCACCCAGATTTTGCTCACCGTCCACAGTTCTATCCAAATTTTACTTTTATTGAGAGGCTTCAAAGAGAAGGGCTTAACGATAATACTGAGATATTAGTTCAACGATTCTATTAAAGAATTAATTATTTTAAATGAATTTTGGCAAATCACTAAATCACCCCTGAGTATCGTTCAAGAATCATTTAGAATCCAAAGAGCAATCTTCTCCTTTAATTTACCCATAAACCTAACGAATAAATGAAAGGCTAAATGAAATGAAATGAATAAATGAAAATCCTTTGATAGACCATGAAAATGGAAAATATGCAAGCGCTGTGATTTTGGTGTAATCTTTATCGCACTAATGAATTTCGCTATTTATACAGGTCTATCAGATTTGTTTGGAAAGAGTTATCGATTTTGAGATATACCTTTGAAATATTTTGAGATATACCTAGGACCGTCTTTTGCCCGCCTGCATCCAGAACGAGAAGTCTAAGAGCAACTGATCTGTAGATATGAATAATCAAATACTTCGAAACGATACTTTTCTACTAAAATTTCTTTAAGTAGGGCTTAAATAAGTAAAAGATTGGATTGTTGGTTGTTTTGATTGAAATTAAGCATTACAGGTTCAATTCCTGGCTCTTTTTGAGAGCAAAGTTTTTATTAAAATTTTCAAGTAGTGCTGGATACCTTCCGTCTCAAAGTGATTCTCTGGTGAAGAGGTCTGCCTTATCGTAATAACCTGTGGAACCAGCCAAATGGAAATGGTTAAAAGAAGAATAGTCATAGTTCAACTGGCCTAAAAACAAATTTTCCTTGCGGTTCTCTGCGCAATCACACAATTTGCCCTTTTCTTCTCAAACAATAGAATTTCAAACGATTAACATTGCAGAAAACCTCTTCAACATTGTTTTTTGAGTGTTTTAACATGTCATTTCTTCTCTTTATTGTCTTTACACATTTCTTGCTCCTTTACACATCTTGAGAGTTATTGGCTGATACGTTCACAGTTATCATTTCTCTTCCACCTCTCGGGAATTTCCCGGCAAAGATAATGGAAACAGTTGTCTCGAGAAACTGGGAAATCCACTGGATTATAAGATACTGAAGTGTTCCAAAATTCTCCAACGCATTATATAAAGTTCCTTTCATAGAATGTAGTGATAAAGTAACACTGTAAAAACAATGTAAATTAATGCCATAAAGATAATGTGCTATATTGCAGAAAGGTAAAAAAACAATAATGTGCATAATTCTCTTTGATATTTCATGCCTGGGGAAATACTCGCCAATTGCCCTCCGATTAGTGAATTTTTCGTCACCATCTAAAATTTCATTAATTTTAATTAGCTTAAAACACATCGGATTTTCCGAAATCCGGGAAAACGAGTCACAGGAAAGACACAGTCGGCAGTATTATTACTGTTATAGATATTATACTTTGTTAATATTTTTAATTGATCTTTAACTGATTATTATTATCTTATCAGTTCCATCTAGCCGTCGATATCAATATGATTTCTTTTGTTTGCGAGAATATAGCGCCGAAGTAATTTTAGCTCATTCCATGTTTGTCTTTAACCCATACAAGTTCCTTGTCATTGTTCTTCCGTAATTATTATTGGTATCAATTACAATTATAACTTTTATTTCCTTTTAAAGCATTATCTCTTAAAGCGAAAGTTTTTTTACGGTAAGATCAATTGCAATAGAATTAATTTCATTAATTGTTAAATTTAAAAATTCTTCTCTTTCAATTTAATTTTTGTACTTACTTACTTTCGTACTTATTTACTTTCTTTGCCACAATTCCTTATTATTTGATAATTGATTTTCAGATATTTTTTTCAGTTAGCGAAAAAATTTGATGAAAGAGGTCGAATTTTTCGATAATAAAGAATGAGCACAGGAGTTTTGTCGTTTGTTAAGGGTGTCGATTTCTCTTGGAACGATTTTTCGGTTTGTTCCTTTTTTTGTTCTATCCTTTATCCTTTTATCCTTCGTCCTTATTCTTTTTTTGTCGGGATATTTTCAGGACTTTTTTGCAAATTTCTTTTGAAAAGTCGCATTCAAAAACATTTTATCTTTTATAAAACGGATAAGCTAAACGAGTTTTCTGGAAAAAGGAAATTTATTTCGGAAGTTTTTATTACAGATGTTTTTTCAGGGTGATCGTTTTCCAAGTGTCGTTTCTGAAATGACTCAGATGACTTGGCTTAAATTAAATCATGCGTCATTGGAAAGGGTAATTCATTTTTTATTAGTAATCAATAAAACTTTTATAAAAGAGCCTACTTAAAGAGTTTGGCAGTAACTGTGGCAAAAAATCGTATTTCTATTCCGTTTACGTTTCCTTAGAAAAAAAGTGAATTTTTCGTCTGGATGCCTATATTTGCAGACCTTGAGTTCAAATATGATAGAGCTTGGCTGATTCGTTCTGCGCCAAAAAATCTAGCATAGTAGGAAAAGGCTATTAATTGTTTTGTCTATTATAGTAAAAGAGCTTTAAATCCGAAATAGATAATTAATTGAGGAATGTTATTGTCATTCTTAGGGCTATCAATTAAATTACTTGAAGTCTTTAACTGAATATAATAAGAGGTGATTTTGGAGCTTTCATGAAAGAACATAAAGAAAAAAATCTTTTTTTAGGTTCCTGATGAATTATCTCGGCTTACAAATTTGGAACATCTTCAGTTATCTCGGAATAGTTTAACAAGCGTTCATGGTGAATTATCTGATTTGCCACGTTTGCGATCAGTAATCGTTCGTCATAATAATGTATTCTTTTTATGATTTGAAATAAATAATATTTTTTATCGAAAACTTTCAAATTTCTAGCCTCTAATTTGACTGTGTTATGGATATTTCTAGACATTGTTATAAGGGCATTGTTAATTTTACTAATAATGAATATACTTTTTAAGATCAAAACATCGGGTATACCAACAGATATATTTCGAATGAAGGATTTAACAATAATCGATTTCAGCCATAATTTATTGCGTGAAGTTCCACCAAATCTTGAATACGCCAAATGCGCTATTGTTCTGAATTTAAGTTTTAATAATATTGAAAATATTCCTAATGCAGTTAGTTTTTTTTGGTTAAAATTTTATATTTTAAATCTAAAATCGTTAGCGAAATAATTGGTGAGGTTTCATTTTTAGTGGCTAAGTAAATCTGTATAAAAATCTTGGATTAGAAAAATATTACTCCTATTGAAAAGAATCACTTGAACTTTTTTTCTTTTAAAATTTTTTATCTTTATCGTATACTTATTATTCAATTGTTTTCAGGTTTTTTCTAATCTAATTGATTTGTTATATTTGGATCTTAGTAATAATAAATTGGACGTTTTACCTCCACAAATCAGGCGATTAACTACTTTGCAAGTGATACGATTGTCAAATAATCCTCTTAGTCATTTTCAACTCAAACAGCTACCTAGGTATTTAAATTTACAGCACATAATATAAATTTATGAATTGTACTTCTTTTTTCTTCTTCTAATACCATATACATTTTTGATTTGATTGGCTACATCGACTTGTAGACTTCATTTCCAGGTTTTTCGGTTTAATTTCAAATCTGAAATCTAAACTATTTCTATTTCTTTTTCAACCGTCTCAATATATTTCAATACGTGCAAAATTAATTTTCGTTATTATTTATTTGTTTTTCTTGCTTTCCATCAGCATTTCATTTAATTATTTTCAGCATGAAATCATTACGTGTATTGCATATGAGAAATACTCACCGAACATTGGAAAATATTCCTCCAACATTGGATGATTTGGATAATTTACAAGTTCATCAATTTTAAATAAATAATTTTAATATTTTTACTTCAAATTTTTTGATTTATGGAAATATATAATTGTTTTATTTTTTAACTGGCAATTATATCGATTTTTAGGATATCGATTTCTCTTATAATGACCTGCCTGAAGTACCAGATTGTCTTTATAAATTGAAAAATCTTCGCAAATTAGATCTATCTCACAATAAGGTAAATAAAAATTTATAGGTTATTATATGGATTTCCAATTCTCTTCCATCATTAATATTTTTTATAATAACCTTTTTCATCCTTCATTCTTGCTGTTACCGAAATTATTGCGTGAAATTATTGATTGCCTCTCTCGGCTGGACTAAAATTCGATTTTTCGATTCATTCAAATGTTTGCTTTTTGCTTTGCTTTATCTGTGAAAAGAAAAATTCAAAATTAATATTGTTGCGAACTGAAATTATTGGATTTTATTACATTATTTTTTAAGTATAGTATTAAATTATTTTTTTCAGATTGAAAAAATAAACTTTGATGGAGCATTATGCGATCAACTTGAAACTTTAAATTTATCATCTAATTTATTAACATCTTTACCTGAGCATCTTACTCGTTTGATCAAGCTGCAGAAACTCTATGCTAGCGATAATCAATTAACTTTTGATGGTTTATTTGTTTGTTTGCTTCCTAAGCTTTTGTATTTTATGGTCCAGATTTGTCGTTATAACTCCATTTTCAAATTTATAAAAGTTTTTGAATTTTTTTAAAAATTTTCTATTTTCTATAAAAGTACAGCTTCTTTGCACAGGGTTCGTCTAAAGATCACAAAAACATCAAAGTCAAAAATTAGTTTGGCTCAGCCGGTGATCGAAACTGGAACCTCTCGTACCCAAACATTTTCGAAATTTCAGGATTTCCGAGTGGAATAGGTAAACTTGTGCAATTGCAAGCCCTGTATTTATCTTTTAATAAACTTGAGCTTATTCCTGAAGGTATTAGCAGATGTGTTCGACTTCAGCGTTTAAAACTTGATAACAACAGACTTATTACTTTACCCGATTCTATACATCTTCTTCCAGATCTCAAAGAACTTGATTTACATAAGTGATTTTTTATTTCTTTATCTTTTTTATTTCACCTATTGCTTTTTTATGATTTAACCAGTATTTTTTTTAAATTTTGCAGTAATGATGAATTAATAATGCCTCCGAAACCATCTGAAAATAAGGCACTCGCTTTTTATAATATTGATTTCTCTCTGGCAAATCAGGTAAATTTATTTATAATCTGTTAAAGTATAGGATTTCTACCCTTAATTTGTCAAAAACCCCATTCAAATTATCAACGGGTATCGACCATGTATATGCGGTAAATTTGTTCTATTTGAATTTCCTTTAAATTATTAGCAATTTTGATGAGTCTATTATTGGATTAAGATATTTTTTCGGGAAGTTAAGCCATATTTTAATTTTATTTTCCCTTTTTGTATTATTGAAATCCCTTAAGCTTTTAATTTATTTTTACTAGGATTTTTTTTCTTTATATCTCATTCTAAATGTTTTTTGTCTACAGTACTTTATATCACTTACTTTTAGATGAAACTTGCTGGTCAAAGTCCATCATCATCTGTAAGTTCTATTTTAAGTTCTCCAGTGCCTAAAGATCCTTTTACCAGAAAAAAAGAATTCTTGAGAAGAAGGCGAATGCAAGCGGACAGTCAAGATGCAAATAAAGTTATCGAGGTACTTTCTTCGCAAATAAAAAATTTGTCAATGCGAATAATTCATTATTATTTATTTTACAGATTTTTATAAATTTTTATCAACCACTTATTCTTGCAAAATTTAATCCTTATTTACAATGTTACAGAAGGCATGTTCATATATCACATATATTCAGGGTATGTCACACGTCGCTGGTGCAAGGGAACAGCTTGAAGATGAATCTGAGTTGTCGAATGTGCGGGCTCTATCGTGGAAAGTTAGCATTAGATATGTGTTGTGTTTATAGACTACTTTATTTGAGCATTATTTCTTGACTGAGTTGAGTTTTGATTTCATATTTTTGCCACGTTTGTGAAATTTATGGTATCGATATTCTCAGTACCACTCAGATTTCATTTCAGTTTGCCACATGTTTTGTTTCTTCAAAAAATGAAATCAAACTTATGCTAATCGATGATATGGAAAATTGACGATATCTTAGAAAATTGATGATATAGTTTGAAACTAATTAAGGATAAAGTGGATCAAAAAAAGCCTCTTATCGATTATAGCGATATTTTTGATGAAGATGTTGGTCAAGAAGAAGGCATGTGGATTTGGGAGATTGAAAATTTCTATCCCAATATAATGGATCCTTCATTTCATGGGCAGTTTTATGAAGCAGATGCTTATCTTATACTACATACAATTAAAGTGAGATAGATTGGTTTTTGCTAAATATATATTTATATTTTCTTATATATCCTCGAATTTGTTTATTTAAGATAGTTTAATCATTGTTGAAAATTTTAACCTTATTGGTATTAATATATTACTTTTTCTAAGCTTCTTTTATTACACATATTTAAGAAACTGAGAAGATTTGATCACAATTTATGTAAATTTCAAATTTTTTTAGGATGATGGTGGTTCATTAAAACATGCAATTTTTTACTGGATTGGAGATCATACAACATTAGATAAAGGCATGTGTGCAGCGGTGCACGCAGTAAATCTGAGGAATCATTTAGGTGCCTCATGCAGGTTTACCTTTTGTTATAGTTTTTTTATTATTTTATTATTTTAAGATGATGATTTTAATTGAACTAAATGCATATCACCAAAGAAAGAAATCGAGAGATGGGATTTTTTTATTATTAAATGCATAAAAGGTTTTGTTTATTTCCTACTTGTTTAATTGTTTATTCCCTATTGTTTGTTTTTAACTGTTAAGGACAAATCGTGAAGAAATGAATGATGAATCGGATGAATTTCTTGAATTATTTGATGATGAAATCACATACATTGAAGGTGCTAGGACGTCATCAGGTTTTTATACTGTTGAAAAACCAGCGCATCTTACAAGGTTGTTATTTTCACTTTATCATTTTTTCTAATCAAAATTTTATCAAATATTAATTTTTTTAAACAACCATTTTCCAGCCATTTTTAAGTCTAAAATATCTAAAATATTTTTAATATTAATATAAATAATTCAATATTTTCTTGAGTTTGAAGATCCAGATGAAAAGTTATTTCAGTAAATGAATTTGAATAAGCCTCTTCTTTTCAAATTCTATTTGATTGTTTAATTTCTAAGTTATTCAATACAATATAATCGTTATTTGATAATAAAAAATTTTTCAGGTTGTATCGAGCAGGTGTTTGTGGAAATTCGATTGAAATGGAACCGTTACCTTTATCTGCTGAAAGTCTCGATCCTCGTTTTGTATTTCTTTTAGATACTGGTAAAACAATATGGATTTGGACTGGAAGAAAGGCAAGGGTAAAAGTTAAAATTATAGGCAGCGATTAGTTAATGTACTGGAGTTAGATTCTATGCATAAAATTTTTTAGAATTAATTTTAGTTATAACTTTGAGAGGCTTTGTTTATTTATTGCAGATAACTGTTTCAAACAAGGCACGGTTATTTGCGGTGAAAATTAATAAGCATGATCGAAAAGGAGTATCAGAAATCGAAACATGCAACGAGTTAAAAACTCCACCTGAATTTTGGATGGCCCTTACTGGTAAATTTTAATTTATGCAGCACCAAGTGACCATCTTCCTAATAGTAGGACTTGCTATATGAAAAGTGGTGCTGTAATATTTTCAAATATTCTAAATTACCGATTTTTTTCGTTGTCTACGACAATTTAATAGTTTTTTTTGATGTTGAGGATTTAGCTTAAAAAAGTTATTCCAGTAAATGAGTTTGATTGAATAAGCCTCTTTAAATTTTGTTTGATTGAGTTTTTAAGTTATTTAATCATTATAAACACCACACCAAATAACAATATTACCGAACAATATTAACGGTATTACCGAAATATTAAATATATACTTAAATATATACTTTTTTAAATATTTTTTTAACGCACCACATATTTTTAGAATTAGAAAATTACAATTTAATTTTACTTAACCTTGAGGATATGATAAAAAACCAAGTGAACCAATAGTGGAGCATCTCTCTGAAGATTTTGGACCTCAAAGAAAGCGATTATACCAGGTGCAAATTGGAATGGGATTTTTGGAGCTTCCTCAGATCGAATTAAAACATAATATTTTGAAACAGGTTGTCGAATTGAACATAAAAAATTGCTGGATTTTTTTCAGTGAAATAATGCAAAATCGTATGACATTTGGATATCTAATTTTTTTAAGTTTGTATATTTTTCGAATATTTTGCAGGAAATGCTCAATACAAAATGCGCATATATTCTTGATTGCACTTCAGATATATTCTTGTGGCTTGGTAAGAAAGCTAATCGCTTATTGAAAATGGCTGGTCAAGTATGAATTAAATTGAAATTTAGATTTAAATGGATTTTTTGGCTTCATTTCTCATTTAATTAAATTTCACTTATATCTTTTTTGGTTGTGATTTCCAGAAAATGGTTGCTGAACTACACAATATGTTAGAAAGACCTGATTACAGTACTATTTTTCGTGAAACAGAGGGTGAAGAATCAACAATGTTTAGGTCTCTTTGCAGGATTTCTTTTAAACGTTTAATTGCATTTTGTTTCATTTCTTAAATTTTATGAATTTATTCTTTTATTTCATTTTTAGATCAAAGTTCCAAGGATGGGATGATATAGTGCCGTTTGATTTCACTCGTACAGCGGACAGTGTTCAGCGGCGCGGTGCAGATATCAAGGTTTTTTGCGGAAAATTCATTTTTTTATTGCGAAAATTCATTTTTTTTTTTTATTGTCACTACAGCCGATCACCTCATAATTTCTTCATTTTCCCAATTTTCTGTTATTTCCCATCTCTTGATTTGATTTTAGCATGGAAATTCGACATAATAAATATAAACAAACGTTAATCTTTGCGTGGGAAAAATAGAAACTTTATAAATTTCATTTCAAGACTGTTTGAATTTTTTAAATTTTTGAATTTAAATTTCGAAACCTTGGCATTTTATTTTTTCTTAGATAATCATGGAGCGCGATAAGATAAAAACTGATCTTTCACCACTGTTTTTGCCTCGTCAACCAGCCATGAGTGACGAAGACGCTGAACAAATGATGACTGAATGCAATGAAGATCTTGAACTTTTAGAACCGTTTGTTCTGGTAAATTTTTAAGTTAAGATATTTTAACCATAATTTCTACTCTGATACCTTGTTTTATTGTGTGTTCTTTAATTTTAGGAAAGTAAAAAATTTGTTAAACTTCCTCCTGAAGAATGGGGCATATTTTATACAATGGATTGTTATGTTTTCCTTTGTCGATATGAAGTGTTTCCCGAAGATTTCGTTGACCATGATGAAGAAGTTGTCGATGATGAAGAAGGTGATGGTGATCTTTTAGAAAATAAGGTATTAACCGAAAATTACTCATTTTCATAATAAATTCATAATTCGAAGAAATCAGTATGGTCTAAAAATTCTTCGATGTTTTTAAAGCTATTTTTATCTTTCACAGCTATGATTATTTATTATAAATCTTATTATAATATTATCTTATATATTATTATAAATCTTTTCAGCCGAAATCCGAACAGGATAAGCAAGAGGATTTCAAATGTGTCGTTTATTTCTGGCAGGGTCGTGATGCTAATAATATGGGGTGGTTACACTTTACTTTCAGCTTACAGGCTAGATTTCTTAATAATTTATAATTTATAATTTTATAATTAATTATTATATAATTATTATTATATAATTTTATAATTAATTAGAAAAATTATAATTTTATAATTCATAATTTTTCTAAACTTGCTTGTTCAATTTTTGCATTCACATGTTTAATTTTATCTGAAAAAAAAGTAAAAATTTTCAGAAAAAATTCGAGAAACTTTTCAAAGATAAACTTGAAGTAGTCCGAATGTATCAGCAACAAGAAAATCATAAATTTCTTTCTCATTTTCATAAGAAATTCGTAATTCGGAGGGGTCGGCGTGGTCTGAGTTTGAATCTTGGTGGTAATTTTTTTATTTTATCTTTATTTTCATGTTTAATGAATTCAACCAATTATTCTCGAAATCATTAAACTTCGCTATTCGTTTATTGTATTTCACTTTAGCTTCAAATATTTCAATTAATCAAAAAGTAAATCATAATTATTTCAAGGTCATTGGCCAGAACTCTTTCATATGCGTGCCAACGGTTCGGCTGTATGTACGCGTACTATACAAATTGATTGCAATGCAAACCAGTTAAATTCAGCTTTTTGCTATATTTTACGCATACCTTTTCGTATGGCCGATGAAAACGGTGTTAAAGGCTGGATTTATATTTGGTTGGGTAATAAAAGTAATCCCAATCAGCATAAGTTATGTGAACAGGTAATCTTTATTGTCATCTTAAATTTTCATTTTTTTCGAAAATTTTGGTTACATTCTAGTGTTTATTTAAGATTTCTTTATTTTTGGAGTTTTTATTTAATATATTTAATATTTTTAAAAAATTTTAAGATTGAAATTCAGCATTAAAATTATTTCACTGTTGCATCACTAAATGATGATAATAAATTTTTAATAAAAATTCGTTTTTTAGATAGCGAGAGAACTTATTAATAAGGCAAATGAATTTCCCATAAAAATTATCAAGGAAGGTGAAGAAGATATAGTGTTTTGGGAGAGTCTTGGCGGTAAAAAGAAATATGAGACAAATGGTGATTTTTTGAATTTCACTAGATTATTCAGATGTACGAATGAAAAAGGATATTTTGCTGTTTCCGAAAAAACAGTCGATTTCTGTCAGGTATTTTCTTCACTTCATTAGTCCCTTATTTCGAGTTTTGTAATATTTAGTTATTTTATTTCATAAACTAAAAATTTTTTAATTAAATAAATAACAAGTGAATTTCCTCATGGTTTAGGACGATTTGGATGACGATGATATTATGATTCTGGATAATGGTGATTTAGTGTTTCTTTGGTTAGGTTTTCACGCAAGTGATGTGGAACTAAAATTGGCTTATAAAGCTGCCCAAGTGGGCCATTTTTTCTTTGAATTTTTATTCTGGAAATACCTCGTTTTTTCCATGTCAGCACGCTATTTCTTGCAGTCTATTTTATTTTTTAGCTGTATTTAGCCAATGTTTTTTCATTGTAGGTATATATTGCCCATTTACGAACGAAACCAAATGAAAAACAAAGGAAGCTTGTACTCAGTCTCAAAGGAAAGGAATCTCGACGATTCACCAAATGTTTCCATGCATGGAGTAAGCATAAAATACCAGCTGGTGATGAAGCTTTTTCCTGATTTTCTTGATTTTAAATTTCATATATTCTTTTTTCTTAGTAATGTTAGACCATTCGACATCGTCATAACTTTAAAATTGATCGTGCAAAATTGTCTCTTATTACTTAATTCATATTAGTTGTTATGAAATTTTATTTTTCATTTTTTGCTCAATTTTACAAACCAACGTTAATTTTTAATTCACCTTAACATTTCTTTTATTTTATAGTAAATATTGCTTATCTGTTATTTTAAATTCTTATTGCTCAAGAAAATGATTTTAAGCCAATTTTTAATTTTGTGAATTTATATCGTTTTGTTTGTAACGATTTTGGATTTAAATTTTTCGCAGCTGAGCATTAAGCTTTTATTATCTCTAATTAGCAGATAGGTGCTCTTCGTATTGTTATTTTCTGTGATAATCTAAGCTTTAGAAAATATTCTTGTTTGCTTCATAAGGACAAGCATTTGCATTGATACAATTTAATTAAATTAAAGAAAAAAAAGAAATAGAGAAAATTTTATAATTTTTGGTTCTAGAATTAATGCGATCATAAATATCACTAAAATAGATACGAAGTCAAAGTCTTAAATAGTTATCAAAGTCAAAGTCTTAAATAGTTTAGAAAGAACGATTAAATTATTTTCTATTTTCTAAATTCCAAAAGTATTTTCTATTTTAAATTTCTAAAATTTTAAAAATTTCTGCAAAAATTGCCGCATCAACAAATATGTAATTATAGCCGCTACTACGCGAAAGGGCGAACACAAAAAAAAAGTAAATTAAATTTCTCAAATAAGTGCAGAAAATCAGCATACTAATCTTAAATTCCACTTTTTTTTTTATGCCCATAAAAAACAAATTTAGCACATAAATCTCACATCTATTCAAACATAAACAAATAACTATAGTTTTTATTATACACATCTGTTAATTATGCGCTGCATACTGTCCACACAAAATGTTTTTTTTCATTAATAGAAATAATATATATATATATATATATGTGCGTATGAAACAGATCAGTTTGGAACTTGCTTGTATTTTTAAAGTATTCTTTGAGCTTGCTTATGTGTAATACATTCTTTCGTTTTTAGTTATATATGGGAAACTAAGCTTTTTTTTGTTTTATTTCATTCGTTCTTTAATTTTTCTCTTAAACTTTATTGTTTATAAATTTATAATAAAGATAAGAAATTTCTAGCCTGCTTGGATAAAAACAGCAAGCCATTACACCAACAACTGTGAATCGCATCCCTTCCGTTTGAAGTTTTTGGCCTGTTCAACCTCATATACTAAATCTCGCCGATTCCTTCCCAATAACCTCAGTCCTCCACAACAGCTATAGCCTACCAAGCTACAATTAACCAGCTTTTTTTACAGGAAGCAGCCGTTGTTGAACTCATTTTCGATTAATCTCATCCGTGCAGTTTCGTCTTATTATGCGAATGTTAGGAGTTCTTTTTTTTCCGGTTACGAATTAACCGACTGTTTGCTAAGAATCTATGAATCTAAAATTCTAAAAAATCACAAACCTGCTGGATCGCATATTTATTTATACTAACCATTTCCTAATTTGATAATCGTTTTCGTAATGTTACATTCAGCTTGAGAAGAATACTTTCGTAATTTTTTTTTTTTTAAGAGCACTCACCATAACTGGTTAAACTCGCTCCACTGGCTCGTCGCATTGGGCAATGCTAGAGTGTCCCTTGGCGATAGAAATACAGGTGAGTCGCCAGTATCACACGGATTTTTGTACAACTTACTCTTGCAGGGAATCGAACCTCAGTATCGGCGTTCCCAGTTGAGCAACAACCCACTGAGCTACCTTCGTAATTATTTAAAAATGAACTCGAAAGATAATATTGCATTTAGGGAAAGGGTTTAAGGCAAAATTAAAAGGTTAAAAATTTATAGGTCTTCATAATATTTTCTTCAAATATAATTATTATTAATTACTTTTTCAGAAAATTATAAGAAATCCTCAGTTATATGTAAGTGAGTGTTTGGCAAATTAAACTGAGAAACTGAGAAATACAATACGATAAATAAGGCTTTCCCAACCTTTTCCTTTTTTTTTCTCTTTCTCGCTGGGCGCCCATTAAAAAATATATTTTTCAATCGAACCGTAAAAAATTTTCGTTTTTATATGAAACTTCAAAAAAAGCACGATTATCTGACTCATCCATCCATTGATATTCCATCCTTTTCATATCGACCATATTGCAAATACATCTTTTCTAGTTTAGTTGGCTGTATTCCATATTTAGATGATCATTTTCCGCCAGAGAAGGGAAGCAGAGACAAGTGTTCAGCTGATTTCATGAAGAATGAGGGATTTACTCCCTTCAATAGATAGGAAGAAAGGAAATGAATTCATTCGAATGGAGTTGCTTATTCCGCTTCCCCTTAATATGACCCACAGTTTCCTAGTTATTCTATCATCTTAAGAACTTTAAATGATTCAATATATTTCGCTTATTTGCCATATATGAATGTTTGTCATATCCGTATTACGAAAGCAGCAAATAAAAGTTCCACTGGAAGCGAAATTAGTTCGGGTCCTCCACAGCTAAACGAATTTTGTTTCACGACGATCGGGCAAAGTTTTGCTTATTTTCCATTTTCATTTTTATTTTCCGTTTCATTTTTCCCAGAGCTTGATTGCGAGGATGTTTCAGAAGAAATTAAAAGAATGTAAGGATTCTAACCGATTAAAAGGGATTTCGGGACGATGAGAAGATAAGAGGTGTTTTCCGCTCTTGTTTTCGTCCAAATTGTTGTTTGTTTGATATTACATTTTGTGCTAAATATTACATCTCATAGTCGAATAGCATTTTCAATGATAACGTTCACTTCTGTCGAAAGGAAGATTACGGCCAAACCATTATGCATGAATTGATAATAATTTCTCAAAAAGGGCTCTTCTAGTTTAAGCTGAATTGTTTCATATTAAAAATTCTGTCAGAGTGTTAGAATGTTTCCCAGTTTTCAAAATTTTCCAAAAGCTTTTCCCTAAATTCTTTTCCACTTATTTGAAAATTTTTTAATAATTTAGCAAATAAATATTTTTTCAATTTTTTTCTTGCAATCATCAAATTTTTTTGTTATCGATGAATCTTGGAATTTTCGTTGATTTTTTCATAGTATTTTTATTTATTGTATTCAGCTTTCATCTGAATTTTCTGTATGCCTTGAAATCTTTCGAAATTAGTAAATGTAAGTGGAATTAAAGCCATTTTCTCATGTTCAAATTTTTAATTAAGAAATAGTGGATTAACATTCCACGTTTCTCGTTTTAAGGTTTGCTCCATTGATTGATGGAAGAATGAAACAATCGTCAGTTAGCAATTTAAGAGAGGTTGTGGTCATACGACTAGCAGAGATTATCGTGTTGAAAGTCAGTGGTTTCTAAGTCTGACCTGTCATAAACCTGTCATACCGTTTATAATTCTATAGTTAATCTTACAAAAATTCCTAGCTGTACTAATAGCCAGTGGAGCTAGCGTAAGAGAAATGGTGACTGCCATTATACTTATCACCATTCACCTTCTTCTAATAACAAGCACTAAAATTGTTAAAATTGTTTATAAGGAATATCAGTCATTTGTTCGAAGATGTATGCACGATTCGAAATTATTTATCATAATTATGATTTGATTATTATTATTATTAATTATTATTATTACTATAGATTTCTGGCAATCGAGAAATACGATTTCTCTCACATTTCACACAAATTCTTCCATTAATTATTGTCGTATTTAAAAATAATTTTTAAGATATTTCAAAATATTTTAAATTAACTTTATTTCTTTCACTTAAAAAATAAATCTTTTGTTTTTTTCAAGCGGCAATAAGTATAAAAAGAGAAAACAATCAGTAAAAAGAATATCATCCATAGAATCCTCCACTCATCGGTAATGATCGAAGGTTTACGCGATTATTTGATCGTAATGTTCGTTTAAAATTTTCATCATATATTGCACTATCTAAAAAAGAAAAAAGAAAGTTTAAAAAATAAAGAATTTTTTTAAACCAATAAATAAAATTTAATCCTAGAAAAATTATTTACTAAGAGTTTGTGGTTATCAGTGATTATCATTCATGCATGATAAATGCATGACAAATGATAAATGATACTCTAGATTAGGCAAAAATTAAATTTCTCAGAGATCGTTTATTAAAATCGTTTTCTTATTTGAGAAATATGAAGATTATTTTGGAAAAGAAAGGTAATAAAGGTATATAAGGCATATAAGATAAAAGATAAAGAAATTAATGGAACATGGAAATCAATGGAATGAAAAATCCTTATATTCATAAATTCATAATACGATAATTAAAATATTATTAATTAATAATAGCTATAAAATTAATTAATAATAATTATTAATAGTTTTCATTTCGATTTTCAATCTATCCATTAGAAATTTATTAATATTACATAAATAACCAAGAAGGTTGGGGAGGAATGAAAGAGAGACGAACAAGGAGACGAATATCTTAAAGGGCTTTAAGAATAATAAAGAATTGAAGGAGCAGAGAGTATCTAACTTTATGCACTGAATCAAACAAGGATTTGCTTCGAGAATTTCAAGAAAAAAAGGTGAATTCGATTCTCGTTAAATACATATTTTATGATCTGAGTTGAGTTAACTGCTTTTTATATAAATTATAAATATTATTTTTTTTAACAACTTGATTCAGTAATTAAATGAATTTTAAATTTTTTCTTACCGTATATATCATCGAAATCATCGTATAACATAGCACGTTTTCCATAAAATCCACCGGAAAATGGAATCATTTGACTCTTTTTCGATCCAAATGAATCCGCTTTCCTTTTACCGTATAAGCCACCAGAAAATGGTACATGCACTGCAATATATCATTTTTGGCTTGGCTCGTCCTATTAGCTATTAAAGGAAAATTTTTTTGCCAAAAATTATATAAATCTATTTCATCCAGTTGGAGTTTGCTTCTAATTGCATGTACGCTTATCAATAGACTCTTCGACACTGCTTGTCTTCAGCTGATTCAGCCAATACAGCTCAACTTTCTTCTCTCTCGTTTGAGTATTATTGAATGATTTGCCGCAAATGCAAATTTTCAAAGAATTCCTCAATGGTCTTCTCAACCGTTAAAAAAATAATGCGAAAATTTTTAAATAAGTTTTTCTTAAAATAACAGTTCGATGAATGAATCGCTATTGCTATTCCTATAACCGATAAAAAAAGCTGAAAAGGATAAATGCGGTAATTCAATTCGCTTTAGATTAATTTTAGTATCTTGCGATTGCGCTAAATTTTCGATTTATTAACAATTTTTCCGAGAACTTCTACTTTTCTTTTTCCGTTATTTAAATTTTATTCAAAGTTATACGATAATTAAATTGAAATACGCTTCAGCAATTTACCTTGTCGTTTACCATAAATTCCACCTGAAAATGGTAATGCTTTCTTTGTAAAATCATTTTCTTTCTCATCGAATATCTCCCTCGTATCACCTAAAAAAATTTTATTTCTTTTGCAACTTTTTTGGCTTCCAATTAAATAAATGAAATGGCCTAAATTAGTGCTATTTATTTAATAGATTTCGATTCAGAGCTGTTCATAGAGCTTTATTCATGGCCATTAACCAGGTTTGTACCTTAAATTTAATGTTCAATGTTCTGCCATCAAAGCATGGAGATTTTTAGCATTTGACATCGTCATTCATTTTGATAGTTTAATCCAAATTTTTATGTCAATTTGTCGAATTTATATAAAACTTCATACATCATAAATGTTAAAAATGAGCGTGAAAATGTCAAAATTAGCGTTTTGATTAAGGTCAGAACGATTGGACTTAAATAGAATTCTAAATTTTATAAATTTTACAAAATTCTTTTAAAAGATTATTATTTGATAAATAATATACTTTGTACAACGTTTAACTGTCCACTTATCACAAAAATAAATAAATAAAGAACCATTAAAACGAAACATTTCATTTCGAATCTTTTTTACTTTTACCTAAAATAAATAATTTTTTAAATAGAAATTATTGCAGTTTCATTCATTTTAAGCGAACACAATCTTGAGCGAAAAGAAATTATTCAATTATAGAAATAAAGTTAAAAATTAATAATTCAAAAAAATTTTTACGAAATACGAATTCTGAAATCAAAAAAAAATTTTTTATTTAAATTTATTAAACGCAATATTTTTAAAAACCAAAATTTTCATAAATCTATTGAAATTTCAGGTCGGCTCACAATTAAACCTATAATTTTATTCCATTCATTGCAATCCATTTTTAGACTTTATGGGGAAATGCTTGAAATTATGACCGATCGGATTGCTTTAGTAGTTTCAAGGACTTTCTTGGAACTTCAAGGAACTTTTTCGTCTTTTTTCCATAAAAATCGATTTCCGACTTAGATATGTCTTTCAGATATATCTTACAACTTTATTCATCAGTGCTGGTCAGCTTCAGTGAGTCTTGGAAGAAAGTCACAAGTAAGGACCAGTACCACCCGAATTTCACTTTCAATGGTAAGCTTATACCAGCTAGGAGAAGAGCATCGGACTTATAATATAATATTTATCCTTAGTTAAAGAAGCCTGCAACTTGATCATCCTGTTTCGATATAGTATATATACACAATATACATAATATATACACAGATGCATACAAACATTAGCGATGATAGATATATTTGTCAAACTAAGAAATATACCCACAATATTCATCTAATACGAAGAAAATTATAGAAATCTACAGGCAGAATGACGAAAAAAAGGGCTGTATTATGGCTAGTAATACTGCATTGAATATTGACATTTGCATCATATTTGTATCGCCGCCCAATATTTTTCATTAAGATTATGTGAACAATGCCAAATGTTGGGCCTTAAAAAAAAATAAAATTTGTATAAAATTCGGCCAACTAAAAGACTCATCTTGAAGCATGTGATTCGATATCCAAGATCTCCGAGACTATATCATTTGCACCATTTTAATTCAGTGAACTAAATTAAATTTTTTTAAGGTGATAAGGTATAATCAATGAATAAACCTCGATGGAACTTCATGAATTCAAGGAAGGAATTTGATAAAAAATTTGATAAAATGTATATAAATGTAAAATTTGAAATAATATTGAAGGAATATCACAAAAAAAGATATGAAAGAAAGGTTGAAACAGCAATACGAACGATTTCCAGAAAGTTTAAAAATAATGAAAGATAATGAAAATTTTCCTTTTTCATCATTTCCCTCCTTCTTTTTGATTATTTGAAAATTGAATTTCTGAGTTGAATAATGAATATTCATTGAACCACTCACTATTCGTTTTGGAGAATAAATAATCATAAAATTAATCGTAGCAAGAATATTGATAATAACGCTGATAATGATAATGGCAATGAGGGATAGTAGCAATGGTAATTAAAATAAGAAATTAATAATAATAATGATAATAATAGTAATAATAATAATTACAATAACTATAATTATAATAAAAGGTGCTGCTATCTTTATGACTAAGAATTCATTCAAAAATCGCTTATTTGTAATTATTATATGTTGATTATTATATGTTTAGACCAAAGCTGGTATACTTATTTAATTTCTGAACAAAGCCAGATAATTTTCGCGAAGACTAAAATTCTCATCTAAGATTTAATTTTTATTAAGTGAAATACATCCACAAATAAATTAATTTGTTTCGAGCAGTACTGTTGGTCTACCTATATTTCTTTTGCTAACCTGGCAAAATTCCGCTGGACCGGCGAGGCAATAAAACAAGCCTAGCTAGACATAGAGATATATCAGAAAAAAGAAATCGTTTATTAGACATATTTGAAATTTTACATAATTTTTTTTAAATTATAAGTTTAGGTAGACTTCTCTCATAAATTTGTGATATGGATTCGTATAACTATAATGCATATGTATTGTTGTTAAGAATAGAGATTTTGGCATTTAAATAAGTTATTAAACTTGATATTCCATAGTTTTTGAATTAATACGAAGGAATTTACAGCTAAAAACGAAAAGTGAAAAAAGTTGATTACAATACTGGTGCATTCTTTTGGTGCGAAGCATTGGCCGAATAGACCGTAAGCTACTGAAATTCATTGTCGTCAATCATATTCTACTCATTTCTTGCTTAACCTCTTGCTATTTCTCGGAGCTATAAATATCGCTACAAATACTAATATCATTCGGATATCCAGCAAACTCTTACCAAAATTTGGCTTGACGTTCCAACTTAATGCCGACTTCAAGTTGTTGTTATTATGACCGATTAGGTGTACAGTCAAGGATCACTTTTAGATATTTAGCTTATTCATTCCAACACTTTCTTCAAATCTCTTGCTGCCTAATTATGAAGTTTTCATTCCTAATAAGTATTTTCGCAATAATACTTACTTTATTTAATCAGGTAATTTTATTCATTCCAAACATTATTTCGCCCACCTTAATTTTTAGTTTTTCACCACACATTTATAAGTTTAACTAGGAATTAAAACTGGCGCAACTAAAATAAGCAAGTAAGCTATTATAGATTAAATGGGTTAGATCAGCTAGCTCTAATGGCCGTTCTTACGACTTGGCTGAGCATATGAATGGATCACCAATGCTTTTCAAAATGGCTTTTTATTCCTGACGAGAGTGGATAATGGAACTCTTGTTTTTTCATCACAACAATCATCTCACTATGTGCTTTTGGTTCTTGCACTTTGCAATCTTGCTTGTCTTTTTTGCTATCAGACAATACTTATCGGCTATCATATAAAATCAGTTCTTTCCAAATTAAATCGGAAAAAAGGCGAGAAAAAAGATGCATATAAATGAACGTCCAATTAGAAGGTTTAAAACGAGGAATCAAAAAAATAAAAACTTTTTTGCATAAAATTTAAATTATAAATTTACAAATTTAAATTTATTATAAATTTAAACACAAATTTAAATTACAGATGCAAATTTACAAAAAACAATTTACATGGAATTAAATTTTTTTTTTTTAAAAAAACTGAACGAAAAATTTGAAAATTAAAATTTGAAATTTAAAATTTAAAATTAAGTTTTCAAAAGAAGATAATGAACGATGGAATTAGACGATAAATTTTGATTATTTTCGAAAGAAATATATATATATATATATGTATATTATACAAGTTTATCAAAATAATCCGATATTATAGGAAATTCAAAAACAAATTCTTATAAAAAGTAGAAATTTTCTAAATAAATATTCTCATTTTTCGCAAAACTTTCTACTTATCTCATAAAAAAAGAAAGAAAAAAGGAAAGTAAAAATAATGGGTTAATGAATATCCAAAAGTATCCATTTATTATCGACAAACTGTTGTTTTATCAAAAAAATAATTAAATTGTATTTTATATTATTAATTTTATTTATTTCACTAATTAATTAGTTATAATACGGCATTCATTAATTGTATAATAATTTATACATACAAATGAATTTTTCGTTGAATAAATTTTCAAAAATGAAAATAAATAAATTTTGAATAAAAGCATTAATTTATATTAAAATAATTAAATTCCATTATATATATATATATATATATATGTATATTATACAAGTTTATCAAAAATATAAACAAAATTAAGCTATATAAAGTAAAGTGACTTCGTGATAACTCCTTTCTCTCTTTTTTCTAACAATTCTTATCCCTTCTTCTAACGATTCTGCTTTGACTGGCTTCATTAGCTATTAATATATTAGGCTCATATTATACTAAGGTGTTTCATAACAACTGTGGAGATACATAATCGAATTATTTACGCATTATCTAACTATAATATGATCCCGCTATTATTAATTTATTCATTCAAGGCCTCGAGTTTTTTTCACTTTTTTAAAATTTATGATCCATAGAATCAAATATCTCATGTAAATAAGATGGCCAAGTGGGTAATGCAAATTATCTTGTTGAGAGATAACAAGGCTTCTGCTCCAACAGAAGTAAGCTTTCACGTGGTGCTAACTCATCTCTATTTCTACTGCTAAGTGATTCTATGGCAAAGCTTTCAACTTTCCAACAGTAATAATGACCAGCTTAACCAGAAATTGCAGGACTTCTAAGCATTACTTTTATTTAAATTTAAATCAATTTTAAATCAATTAAATCGTTTATTTAAATCAACTTCCCCTTCAATTTAATCATCTAATTATTTCACATCATTATTTAGGTGGTTCTTACAAATTAAGGATAACCGCAATCAATGGTCGCTTCAACAAAATTTCGTGCTATAAAATCACTTTATTTCCTCAGATTTCAGGAATGGTTTGATGCCTAAAATATCCAAAGAATGAGGCAGAAGTGAATATTTTCAAATTACAAAGCGCTTATTAGTGATTATTAATGATATATAAAAGGATGTGATGTGGCCGATTTCTAATTGCAAATTAGCATACTAATTATATAATTGGCAGTTGGTTACTGATTTTTTAACTACTAATTTTTCGTATTCAGAAATTTTTTGCATAAAATTTTAAAAATTTAATTAAAATTGCATCATTAAATTTAAATTTAAATTGTCACATATCCAAGCAATTTTATTTTAGCCCAAATTAATTAACAAAACATCTGAATAGAAACTTAAATAATTCCAAGAAAATCGTAAAAATCAATTCACCTAAATTCATTTCAACTATGAAATACATCAACTATGAATAGAAAATAAATACAAAAACCAGCAAATTTGCAGTAAATATTTATGAAGCAATAAATGTAAAAACCAATTTATTATTGGCGAAAAAGGAAAAAAGCAATGATCTTTGAAGATCTAATAAAAATTAATTTAAAACATTAAAAATACTTCATAAATTATGAAAAATTTACAATCCACTTCGTTGATTTTTAATTTCGTCTTTTCTTTCTTCTTTATTCGTTCGACAAACTGCGAAAATCTTTCCATTTCGCTCATTGAATAATGGATGAAAAGTCGTTCGAAATTCGCTTAAATATCTTATGAAATTGGTGCAAAAAAATTCGATAAGACTTCTTATTTCTTTTAAAAAATAATCGAATAAATTCCGAAAAAAAGAAATGAAAATTGAAAATTTGTCTGGTAGGATTTAATTGAAAAATAAGAAAATAGTAAAAGAAAATGTCATTCAGCTCGAACGATATTCAAAAAAGCAATTTGTTTTTTATAATGGAATTTGAAAAATCCTTACGAGTTTCTTCCGATTTATCATCGCATAAAAAAAGATGGAATAAATTTGTGAGCCAGTAAATGAGCTAATAAAAATAATAATTTATAAAAGTAAATTATAAACCAAGATTGAGAATGGATAGAAAGACAAGGTGGACGCTTTTCCACCATCTCGCCGAATTTCATTTTTAATTATATGATTTATTATCATAGTATATGCGTTACCTCCGTGTGTTATTGTTTATCATCTGCTGTCAACTGGTTCAATTCCTATGGCCCCATAGGCTTCTTAAAATTTATTTGCTTAATTATGAGGTTTCTTAAGATTTATTAAAGATTAAGAAAACGAAGGTTTCCTAAATTGGCTTAAATTTTTTGCATAACGAAAGAGAAAAAAGCCTCTCGCAAAATTATTAGAATTTTTTAAATGTTTTTCTCATCTTGAATAAGACTTATAATTTCGGAAATTTGAAATTCGATAATAATTTAAAAGAATTTAAAGGTTGAAAAGCATTAATCGCAGACTAATTTCAGATTTCGGGGACAAATAATTTTGATTCATTCTTAATTGATTTGCAATTTAAGACAATAACATGAAATTTGTTTTTTATTAATAGTACCACATTCAAACATATTTGCAAAAAAAATTTCTACAGTTATTTGCGTGGCTTATAAATGTTTGTTAGGTTTCAAAACTTCGGAAAATTTTTTGAAAGAGTTAAAAGTTAAACAGTAAAGTTAGTTAAACTATATTTAACTATATATCATATGAACATATTATTAATTTGTATTTGTACTCATATTTAGCAAAAACTTAACAAATTCTGTCCAATCCATAGCAGAAAATGAATGGAAAACTAGAAAAAATTAAGTAAAAATTTTTTCAATCGAGAAATTTGTTTTTTGACTTAAATAATTAATGATTGGTAAGTTAAATGTAATGTAATGTTTAAATGAATTACGGTGTATAATATATTACAATTCCTGTTCGATTCTTTGTTTGTTTTTAATAATTATTTTTTGTAATTACGATAATAACTATCATACTACTTAGTGATAATTTTTTTTTTTTAGTGATAAACTGAATTGTGAATGGCATTGGCTGAAGACAAGCAGTATGACTCTTATTTCTGAACGACACCAACATTAAATTAGTTGAATTTACGACAAGTGCTGTAAGAATTAAAATTATATCCGACTTAGCGAATTGTTGTATAATTGTTGGTTAAATATGGCATCGAACTGCTTTGAATCACCTTATAGCAAGTGGAGTCACCTTTAAGTGATGGTGCGAGCTATTCGAAGACGAAGATGACTGAGGTCTGAAAAATTTAATTCCAGGAAAAATTCACTATGCTATTTCAAAACATTGAACTATTATTTGGAACTCTAAAAAAATTCTATTGTTTTCATTTTATTTTTTTTAAATTTGGGGTAGTAAACCATTTAAAAAACTTTAACTGAAACAAATCAAATTATTTGGCGGATTTTTAAAAAAATCTAATTATTTTTCAATTTAAATTGAAATTATTTCAGATAAATTTGTTAGTATTTCCTTGAATTTAATTTATTCTCAAATAATTTTTCAATAATTTTTATTTTCTTTTCTTGCAAATTTCTTAATAGATCGTTTCTCAATAATTATTTCATTATGTGGTTTTTTCATTGCTCCATGTTTCCTTCTGCATTTTGTTATTTATTAAGTTATTCGTTCATTTCAGTACGAAATGAGAAAGGTTGAAAAATGCGTTGGTATCAAAAGTGAATGAGGACAGACAGTGAATAGAATAAATAATAGAAAATAGAAAAAAAAGACAACATTAGTAGACCAAATTCTTTTTTTTTATAATATATCGTGGATGGCCTTGTTGAGATTTTTCTTAAAGCCACTGACCGATAGGGCAAGAACATATGTGGCAATTTGTTTTGGTGGTTAATATTTCGAAGGGACCGCCATGGTGGCGGTCAAATTAAAGTCATAAAACAGTTTGGACTGATATGGCCGAACAAAAAATTAATAAGTTAATAAGCAATAATCAGATCCTTATTCTTATTTGTTTAGTTTTTATTATTATTAGTGAATGAAGATTTTGTTGAATTTAATTTGGACCATTTGCTTCAAAATAATTAGTAATTTATTCTCAGACGATGAATTCATTCAATAAGAAGAATTTAAATGTTGCAATAATGTGAAGATTTATCTTAAGCAGAGGCTGAAGCAGAAGCAGAATTTTCTTTCTCGGTTAGAATCGGTCATAAGCGAATACCTGACTGGAAATGAGGATTTTCTGAATCTACATCGATTGCCACTCGCTCCATACTCGGTCTTAGACAAATTTCTGATTTATAATTGTAAATTATTAATGAATAATGTCACCAAATATTTCCTTGAATGTAATTTATATGAATATATTAAATACGTAAGTTGAGTTGATCATCTTTTTTAAATGAACTCTATATTTATGAAAAACGACAGTTAGCAAAATTCTTAGCACAAAAATTTCATGACGAAAAAATTCTTCGAAAATATTTTTGTCATTGCCGTAAAAGTTGCCATTTAGATCAGTGGTGGTCGTCAAATTGGTCTCCATGGACTTCATGCGGCCTATGGCGATTCGTAGAGAACCGAAATCCGAATGAACCTATAATCCGAATTATATGTTTTTATTTTATTTGAATGGTAAGAAATCATTTTAAATGAATATTTTTGGTAGTTTCTTATATTTATTCAAAATTCTTAGGTAAAAAATAAATGAATAAATATTTTAAAAATATTTAATAAATATTTTAAAAATTTTAAAAATTTAAAAATTTAAAACTGGAAAATATTATATTTGATGGATTTTTAAAAATTTTATAATCTATCACAAATAAATTCGCTTTATGGATGGAAATTTGTTCAATTTGAATTCATCGTCGTATTTTTTATAAAATTTTTATGAAAAAAACGTTAATACAATAACTGATATTCATGAATATCAGTTCTCCTAGCAAATAAACTAATTGCTATATAATATTTTTGAAGTATTTTTCTGTTATTCAATGAAATATACGGTATTGAAGGAATTAATTATCTGCTAGCTCCATTAGATAATAAAATGCTGAACTGCGTTTTATTTTAGAGAGCAAGCACTTTCTGATCCCTACGTTGTGATAAAAATAAGCCATTGAAAGTAAAGTCCAAGTGACTACTGAAGACCTACCTGCACCTCTATCCATAGTATATTACAGGCAAAAAAGTCTGACAATGATTGGAACCAACCAAAGCAAATGGTGCATAGTAATATTTTTAAAGAAGAAGAATTTAACGGCAAAAACCAGGAGAAACGATTATATCCAACAACATTATAAATCAACCATTCATATTCCAATTTTTAAAAAACAGAACCATATTTCATTTTTTATCTTATAAAGATGAAAGTCGAGAATAAGATTTTATAAGCAACGAATGTTTTACCGTATTTTTCTTTTTAGACAATGTAAAAACTTATTTTAATTTCGAATTATTCGAGAATTATTTAGAATAATTTCAAAAAATTTAATTTTTAACAACATTCCAGTTTGATTCGCTGCAAAGGTTTTGGCTTCTCTCAGAGAATCACTTGGAGATAAAGGACTTCTCCTCGGAGGTGGGAAGCATGTGCCAACGATAGCTTGACTTTAGTCAAAATTACATACATATCACTCGATCATATTTTAAATTTATAAAATTCAATAATGCTGGAAGGTTTCGAATAATAAAGTTATAAACTTTTATGAGATATGGTGTTGACTTAGCTAAAAAATTACAAACAATTTTACAATTATCATAAATTGATTTTGGCTTATTTTATAAATTTTAATTCTACATCTTGTTTCTTTCCATTTTTTCATTCTTCCTTCTATTATAATCTTATTTCAATTAATAGAATTTGGACAACAACTGATCCTGCGGCGACATCTGAACTTCTCTCCGCCAAATGAGATATAAGTGCTAATCAACTGAAAGATGCTAAAATCTTAATGAGTGGTCGAGTTCTGTGTCCAGTGTCATATTCTCATATCGTTATCTTCGCTAATATTTTTATTTTTTTATATTTCATGAATATTTATGTTTAAACATTTTCACAATTTTATCGGTTTTTAAGTGAAGTTTTATGTTATCATACATATCGAATGAGGAATGATCGTTAATTCAGTGATAATATCACTATTATTCGCGTCTTTTGCCGAATAAACTTTCAATAGAATTTTCATATTTTAGTTATTGTGTGGTGGCAATAGTTTTATAAATGTATACACATCGCCTTTTCCGATTATAAATATATATATCATCGCATTTAGGTATAAATTTTCTCACAATTTTAAAATTCTATTTCACAAATTCTATCGGTTTTCTTCGGTCATTTTTCCCTTTAATAGTAATTAATAAATAAATAAATTTAAATAAATAAAGAAAAATTTTTTTCACCGAATCTGAAATTATTTATTTTTAAAACTTTTCGTTCAGAAAATTTTTAAAAAATTTTAAATTTACAACTGAAGGAAGATAAAAATGCAGCTTTAGATGGTTAGAATAGGTACAAGTTTCGGCCGAAAAACCTAACACATTGAGGTTTTCTACAACATTAAAGAAGGTTATGTTCAGATTTTTGAAAAATTTTGATTTGCTTATTTTCTCAAAATGTTTAAGTCACCAGCGCCATTCGGATTTCACGTTTGGTAATACGATTTATAGATATATGAAAAGAAGTTTATTCAACCACACCTTGCTTCCTATTTTTTGTATGCAGTTTTATACTATAAGTCAAGAAAAATCTGTGCTCCGAACCTATGATTCTTGCAATTTTCTTAGCTTTTAAATAAAACGGTTATATTTTAAATTTACGAAAAGATGAATCGCATTATTGGGAAAAAAAATATTGACAAATTAATTTCTAAACTACTGCATGGTTTGTACTAAGCAAATAATTTCTAAAGGATAGGTTTTGTAGATTTTCAGTGAAATAACTGTAAATCTATGAAAATCAAAAAATTCATGAAAGCTATTTCAGCTGTTTTATTGTGAACGAAGGCGCCATTTCTCGATTGAAAAAACCCATTCCCATAATTAATTTTCGTTATATTAAATTTTCAGGTTAAAATTTGTTCAAAGTCGCCGATATAAATCAAATCAAATTCGTATTTTTAAAAAAAATGTTTTTTTTTCGACAAATTTTCTGTTAGAAGATTTCTTTCCACCTTGTCCATGGTAGTCATGGTAGTTAATGACCTTGATCGTTGATGATCATTGTTTCATTTTTCTATTCCTCTCGTAATCCTCTCGTATTCCAACTCTTCGGCAATAATTGCCGTGAAATTTTTTTTGCAGTTTCTTTCATTACGCGCTGGTTAGTTTTTCTTGGGACAGTTTCTTAGAGTTCGACGACGGGATAATGTGGACGACTTATTCTTTTCTAGAGGTATGTATGTATCCATCCAAGTTTTTACTTTCCATCGCAATATTTTGTCTCTTAAAGTAGTAATCGACTCACTGGGTGATCCACCGCTGGAAGATTGGCAATTCTACCATTCACAAAATTAGAAATACGATATGAGCGAAATACAGTCAGCCTATGAATAGAAGATAGAAGTGGAAATGAATTCCTAGGACTATCAAGATTTATTTTTTTGTAAGAAAAACGATACAGAGCGAGTATAATAACTATAATAACTAACGAAATAATATAATACGAAAACAAATGCCGACAAATATAAATACTTGGACAGGAGCAGACAATATTATTTATAAAGAATGCGCGTCTCTCGATATTATCAATATCATCAATGTTTTATATAATTCTGTGCTTCTGTGAACGTAATCGGTAAGCTTATCATACTTACTCGGAAGGTCAGAAAACCCGTTCTTACAAGGTGACACACACAAAATGATTCAGTGGCTTTGAAAATTAGATTGTCTTTAGGTAAATACAAGATTCTAAATATTATGCTCTGACGAGGTGCTCTGACCTTCCATCGGATTCGATTCATTCCTCCGTTTATATTGTACTGATAGCGTTCCACTGGCACATGTGAATCGGATCAAATGAAATAATATGGGAATCTGAATTAAATTCAAACAGTTTCACATTTCGTACATTTTGTCACTTACGGGAATTTAAAATACCAATAATAATGACAAATAATAATTTTTATTCGAATCGATACAAATAAAATAGGAAAATTTTCAATCAAAAAATTTTGGTTCATCTTGTTTTTTCAGTTATAGTGAAAAGAATTCAACAGCGATCGATATAATAAATAATTTTTCCGGTAGAAATTTCGGTAAAATAAAATATGATTTTTATTTATGGTGTGTTTATTTTAATTCCTATATGCATATTATTATATTTTTATGCACGAGTGAAAATTATCACCTCCGATGATAGAAATTTTATCAGTTTCCAGCGCAGCTATCTTATCATATATTTGTTAGCAGTTGGTTAGTTGGCATTTATATAACTATTTCCTTTTCTTTTCCTCTTCTAATGATTTGTACGTTGTTTATGGTTTAACCAATAACGAATGGAATTTTCGCCAGAGAATCACTTATAGGTGGATTTTTCTAGGGAGGATAAGATTTTCATTTGGGAAACAAGTGGGCTGCCAACAACCTCCATAAAAATCATTAAAGCTTTCGAGTATAAGGGGTAAATAGAGTCGTAATAAAGCTTTTCACTCTTTACCGTTGGACTTTCGTTAAAGCCACGATTTTATATTCAAATACACTTCGATTTCATTTTAAACTACAGCTTTATTCCTACAAAGAGGCGAAAAAGAGACGTTATACTTGGTTCTCAGCTGAAACAACACAGCATTTAACCATCATTTTGCTTCTATTATTTATAAATTAAAAAAAATCCATTTAAAAGATTACTTTGCAAAAAAATTTTTTAAACGAAAATTATTTATGCTAATTTCTAATATCGTTTTTCATATTCTCAAAAAACCTTCCTTCGCATATTTTAAATTATCAAATTTTATTATTACCAAGTTAAATTAAAATTTTATTAAATTATTGTTGAATTAAGATTTTAATAAATAGAGAAATTGTTTATTGGAATGGAAATAAGAATTCGAATAGCTCGAAATGAGAGCTTTTTCGTTTAAATTGTGGTTTAATAACAATATTTGATAAATGCGGGATAACCGAATTCTCATTCCTCGCAGGGATTTGATTTTATCAAAGCGCGGATTTTTTACGGAATCGAGCGAGTAGTGGATAAATAAGATGAATTCATTTCTACGTTTGGAGTTTTTGAATAAGCTATTTATCATTTAAAAGAATCTAATTTTTTCATTTTTTTCCGAAAATTTTGGTATAAAATTGAAGGCATTTGTGAAAATGGTTTATAAAGAAATTTTAAATTTTAAGAAAATTGGAGGAAAGCCGGATTAAATATTAAATCTTTTTAATTTTTTCCATCCCTCTTTTAATGTGAATTTTTTATTTTGATTTTTTATTTTGAAGAAATCGTTTTAAACAATAAAATTTTTGAGACGAGAAGTAATTTTTTGTAGTAATTTTTCGACTATTTATCGTGAACAACTTTCTAAAATTAGGCCATTCATTTCTTTGTTACACTTTTCTCTAGTACAATCCCGTAATATCCAGAGAAAAAAGCTTCTCCGTATAAGGTGGACTAAAAATTAACAAAATCCCAATAAACGTTATCTAGCATAGGCTTCTGGACTTAATTTATTGTCCACTTTGTCCGAATTATTTCTTCGTTCCAAAATAATCATTTAAAATTTATTGTTAAATATTTTATCACATTTTTGCGACAGTAAATAGTCATCGAGCAGGGTAGCCGAGTGGATATAACGGCTGTGTGGAAAGGCAAAGTTCAACTCTTTCCCCCTTATAGGAGTGAGTGAATTCGTTCATAGTGATATTAAAAAATTTGAGTGGTGCTGTCGACTTGCTCGCGCACTATCAGATGGAAATTTCCCTACCCGCCAATGATTCCATTAATATTAACAATACTTGTAGTAGCCTGACCAGATAAATACCATTTAAAAATTCGTCTGCTGATCCCATATTGCAAAATCAAATTGATATACCAAATTGACATAATAATTTGTTCCTTATTGTGCAAACCGTCTTGGTATTGTTTCAGACAGGGTCAGGCATCATGAGCTTTCTCCTTTCTCTTGCTTGAGTGGGATTAAAAATGAAATCATGCTGGTGCTGGTGAATCTTTGATTACTAAATGGATACGCTTGATTTTAACACCAATTTTCTTAAAATTTATGATTATTGATCGTGTTATTATTATTATTATTATGATAACGTTGTGATAAATTATATATGTTGCTCGAATTTTATTTGCAGCTGGAGATTGGCTGCAAGGTCCACACATATACGCTTTATATGATTCATATGGTATAGATAAACACAACATAGAACTGCTTTTTATTGCTGGATTTGGCTCAAGCCTTTTATTTGGAACATTTGTTGCTTCTATAGCTGATAAATTGTTTGTTTTTCAGTGTTCTAATATTCCTATTAATTTTTCCTCTTTTTCTTCCTTAACACTTTTCAATCCATCTTAAGCTTCGACATCATTTTATTAAATTAAAAAAACAAAATAGGCTTCAAATTTATGAAGTAAGTCAGCCTTTCTCAAGTTCATGAATCTTTTCTCACATCAGATCATTAAGCTATATGAGAACACAGATTCGACTAGCCGATTCGATGAACTGCTTAAAATTTTCTGATCTTCCATCTATTACTGCTACTATTCACCTTTTACTTTTAGATAGCTTTTCACTCTTTCCTGTCTTATTTTATAGATTATTGTATTTGCGATAAAATTCGATTGTTTGAGATTATTTAGTCATCTAGATTCGAAATGTTTTAGTGGTCGGAAGACAAATTGTTTTATATATGGATTATTTTATGGTGCATCATGTATAACCAAACATTTTGCAAATTTCTGGATCCTGTTATCTGGCCGCATATTTGGTGGTATAGCAACATCAATCCTTTATAGCGCTTTTGAATCTTGGCTTGTTTTTGAACATAACAAGGTTTATTATTTACTATATCATTCGTAAATATTATTGTATCCTACCATTTTGTAATCAAAAACTTCAGATCTTTCTGCTATAATTAAAAATGGTCACAGGCAAATAGCAAAAATTTACGTTTTAAATTTACACAATTGGTGGGAAGGCTTTTTTACGAGCCAAAAACGGTAGACTAGGCACTCTTAGACCAAAAAAACAATAAGCCAGACACTGGAAGATCTGAAAATGATAGACCAGGCATTGGAAGGCCAAAAAGACTAACCATGAGCATAAATTACGTAATTTTATATGCGAAAAACACGATGATAATGAAATTTTAAAATAGCTTGCGAATTTTAGAGATTTTTTTAGCGTGGATTCAATGATGACCTATTGTCAACTATATTTTCACATGCCACACTTGGCAATTCACTGGTAGCCATTGTATCTGGTATTGTAGCCCAATATGCAGCCGATTCATTTGGTTTTGTGTTTGTTTTCAATCTAAATATTTTAACATTTTGATATAAACCGCACTCATCCCTTGGCGGGAATAAACTTCTTATTAAAGGTGAAACCTTGATGTATTCATTTCCACCTGCACTTCTATAATTGAGTGGTGAAGTGGTCTCTCTCCCAAAAAACGGTGCAGTCAACCAAAGCAAAAATGGTGAGTGCTATCAGATAATGATTATAACATGGAATACCCAATATGTGCTAATATAAATTACAAGAAATAATTTCAGTGATAAGGAAAATAAAACTTTTTAGAGCTCCGTTTGATATCGCCATAATAATTTTATCGATAATGTGCGTTATACTCGCATTTACTTGGCCAGAAAATTATGGTGATAAGCGAGTATCAATAGGAAAACATTTTTTTAATGCATTAGAAGCGATTAAACGTGGTAAGTTTTTAACTTTATATTTTAAATATTTTTAAAATATAAAACGAAAAATCATAAATTTTTTTTATTCTATCCATTGGATTTTAGATGGAAAAGTGATATGTTTGGGATTAATTCAAAGCCTTTTCGAAGGATCGATGTATGTATTTGTACTCGAATGGACCCCTGCGTTGCAACATGCTAGTAGTGACGTTATTCCACACGGTTATATATTCACGTCATTCATGCTTGCAATTATGATGGGTTCCTCGTTATTCAAGATGTTAAATCAAAAATTTCGCCCGGAATCATTTATGAGGTTTCTTTTCAAAATCATTTATTATTATAAATATCGGATAAATCGGTGAAATTTAAGAAAAAGAAGTAATCACTGAAGTGATCACTGTCTCTGGTTAAGTCGCCTAGCTATTGTTAGTGTGCTATAGTTAAAAATTTCTGCTAGAGGACGATTTGGTGATAGACATAAGTATAGATGGACCAATCGTGCCATACGGATTTCTTAATGATAGGCTTATGATAATAGGTAGAAGAGTTTTCAAGAATCATATCCTTGTCTCTGTACACAATAATCTGACTAAAATCCAATCGGTTATCCTACCCTTGACCAATGCAGTTGAAAACCCTTCTGTAATGCACTTAAATTTTATTTCAAATATTCAAAATAATTTTGCGTAATTTAAGATTTGTATTATTATTATCAGCGCTCTGCCTTTCTGTACCAATCATTTTCACCGAAAGTCTCCTTTTGATTTATATCGCATTCATCATTTTTGAAATATGCGTTGGTATGTTCTGGCCAGCAATGGGCTTTATGCGTGGAATATATATTCCTGAACAAACGAGGTCAACAATAATGACATTTTGTCGAATACCACTTAACGCGATCGTTATTACAATTTTATGGCAAAATCTTCCAATGCACACCATTTTTCAATTTTGCGTTTCATTTTTAATACTAGCAACTATTATTCAGTTCTGCCTTCACAGGTTTCGTTTTATTTCCTAATTTATTTATTTAAACCATCTTTATTAATTTAATTTTTGCAATTATAAATAATTTTAAAAAAAAGAAATTCGAATTCTTCAAAATGAATTATGGATTCGAAGAAGTGATAAAATCTTCATTAATCCACTCAACACTTATTCATAGCTTATCATTCGCTATGATCAAAAGGTGCACACAAAAGTACTGTTGCATCAGTTTAATCAGCAATGATTAATCGTAATAAATGATAACAAATAAATGATAACAATGACACAGATAACGCCGAAATTCCAAAATTCCATATTCATATTGATAGATTTGAGAGATAATTCTTAATTGTTATTTGATTATTAAAATTAACATTATTCGAGCAAATATCGAAATCTAAGAAAAATAAGGAGATGGAAAGGGAAATGGCTCATGAACTTGGGACTAAATTCATCGAGTAAATCGCTAGTTTACACCGCGGATAAATTGGTAGCAAAGGTTTTGCAAATGAGTAATGATAGCCCACGACATTATTATTATTATTATCTCTTAATGGACCGAATGGTCAAATTTTTTTCTTTTTTTTATATTCGATTTATTCGACGAATCTAATGAAAGTATTCGCGAAAATTGTTTAATAAAATAATAGAACTTTATAAAGAGAAAGTAATAATTTAATTAATAATGGTGATAATTAATGATCATATAATACTAATAGTAATAGTGATACAATAGTAATAAATAGCAACAAAAATAATGATGAATAAATAAGAAAAATAACCAAATAGCCATTTATAATATCTAATCGTAATCACCATAAATTATTTTTTTTTAATTATTTTTAATACAACTTTCTTTGCTTAACTAATCGTTAACCAATATTCACTAAATATTTGCTAAAATACTGCATGTTATTTTTTACAAGTTTTTGTTTCTGCATTATTGCAAATGAATGATGTGCTGTTAACTAACTATTGTTAATTAAAATATCACCTTAATTGTCATCTTATCACGATTATCACTTCAATGATCTTTGATAGAGTATTCGCAAGCGATTTTTCAAGTGTTATTTTCTGAAAAAAATTTAAAAATTTGCTGAAAGGTTTGGTGAGTGAATTTAGATCAAAACTGCAATCAACTGAAAAATCGTGTTTTTTTAAAAGTTTATCCTTTTCACAATTCACATATTCACATATATATTTGTTTTTAAATCTCCAAAGGGCACAAATATTTCTTGGCAATTTTTTCTCATTCACAATATTATCGATGCCTTTTTTTGATGACTGTGAATTTATTTAAAATATTGTTGTAGGTTTGCTAAAGCAAATTTGTGTCCTTTAAGTCTGAAGTGTGATGGCAAGTTTTGCTTTTCTGAAATTATTAAAATTGTTTCAGTTTGGCACAAAGCGGCAAAAATTCATTATTACCATCAGTGGAGCAGAACTGTATTTAATACAAAAATATAAAATGATGTGGGCGTCTACCTATATCATTCTTTATTTATTTTGTACCGTCAATTATCGATAATTCATTATTTTTAATTAATTTTTTAAAACAAATAATATTTATTAATTTAAATGATTACGAATTATTGTGATTACGAATTAATTACGAATTTTCATTATATTTTAAATAATGATTTCCAGTTTAATGGTATTTAAACTTTTCATTATATTGAATGATAAGATTGGTTATCAGTGAAAATTATTACATTTGCAGGTTATTTGTATTGAGAAGCACAAATCAATAAATAAAAAATAAAAAAAGTAAATTTTATTTATTTCTTAAATATCTTCATCGAAAAAGTTCGTGTAGGCTAATGAGCCAAATAATTACATATAAGGTAATAAATCCTCGTATTTAAATTTACTTTAAAAATTTCTGGATTGAAAATATTTTTTCATTGAAAAAAATTTTTAAAAAAGAGATTGTCAATACTAATTTGTTTTTTGTATTTTATGTATGTACAGATTATTTGCACAGAAATGTGAGATATGTATATGACCCTTCCAAGATTGGATTGGAGCACTTGAAAATGTAATCCTCAAACTAGAAAAATGGCTTCAATAGATTCCAGGAAAACATCAGAGATGTTCTATGTCCAGAAGTGCGCAAAACTCTTAAGCCCCGTCCTCTGCTAAAGGATCCGAAGTTGAGGACGACCCTTACACACAGAGAATTGGGAACAAATTTTTTTCTTTGACGTTTAGTGATGAAATCGTTATAAACGTTATTTTGAAATGTTCAAAAACATTTACAAGCCAATAAGACAGTGAATAACAAGTTCGAGTTCATTCAGCTCAGTCAACTCAAATTAGATTAGAGAAATTTTTTAAATTTGCATTTTCCATCTTTTTAAAAAAAGTGTCTAAAAAGCAATATTTAAGTCGAAAATACGTCTTATCATATTCTTTTCATTCATTGTATTTTTTTAATTTTGTTAACTTTTGTCACTGCAATAATTAACGCCAAATTCGATAATTTTTCAATAATTTAATAATTTTAAAAGACAAAAAGATTAGCAAAAATTTTTATAGAATTTCATACAATGATACTCCAAAATATAAATAAAGAATAAAGCATTTTATAATAAATAAAGCATTTTATAATAAAACCAAATAAACCATAATTTGTGTTATAAACATCCCCGCTTCCGAGTATTTACGTTTAAATGCACTGGTAAACGAATGTCCGCTAAAATTTTATGCGAAACTATTTTGTTCAACTAATTCTTTAAAACTGATTTGATAAAATTCTTTTTTTAGGAATATCGAAATTCAAATAAAAGAAAAATGAAAATCCACGTTAAAATGAAACTACGAAATGGAATGAAACTTGTTGCCTTGAAATCTTTTCGTTCTTTTTTGATAAAGAAGATTTTAAATTTTATCCCGAAAATTTCCTAAAATTACCTGTTTTTTTAAAATCTCATTATATTCACCTCTTTTTTCATTTGTTCGATTTTTACTGTAATAACTTTTAATTAAAATTGAATTATTTATTCGTTATCAATTCTTTTGTTCGAAATTCACAAAGAGATTAAATGTAACAATCAGAAAAAAGTACACAACCTAACACTAAGGTTAGTGCGGAGATTAATAACCAAAGGTGTAACCAAAGATAATAGATGTGAATTCAATCCTATAGTTGGAGATTTGAGAAACGTTTTTTTTCTGTTAACACTTCCAAAATATAAGAAAGAAAAGAGAAAGCCACCGATGAAAAATGTGAAATCCGGAACCTCAGCAGTATTGAAACATAAATCTTGGAACGAATAAAATACACCAATATGATAAGAGTTCTAAAAATTCATATTTTATTCAATTCTATATATTCAATTCTTATGTTCCACATAAAAATATAAGTAGAATTTGTAGAATCCAAGAAAAACTACTTATATTCTTTTATTCGCGAGAAACAAAGAATAGAGATATGCATAACGATCATACTGTTTTGAAGTACACGGCTTAAAAAATTACCTAATTAAAATAATGAAAATGAGAAATAATAACTGTAAAATGCAGCAGACTAATGTTTTACCCCATTAATTACAAACAACAAAAGAAAAATTTACAAAAAATTTAAAAGATGTTTGAGAAGAGCAAAAAATTTTTACGATTGGTTGTACTTTAATTATTCATTTGGCTAATGTTTTTGACATCATTATACGAATAAAATACACGAATTAATACATGATCATACTAATTAACGTCTAATTAGCAATTAAAAAATCGATTTTATCTAACCATCCAGTTCAAAATGTTAAATATTTGACGATGAACTATCTTCAACAGATATCGAAGATTGTGTATTATGTGAAGCGTTCACGGCCGCAGTACGTGAAGTTCCGGGAGCCATACATGAATGAGCAACGCTTTGAAACAATCTTAAAAGCAAATAATTAAGATATGAAAGGATTTTTTCAAGCCACAAAGCCATAATTCTATTAAGCTAATAATTTCACAAAATAGTCTCAAAAACCATATAGACAACGAATTTATTGTTTTTGCATGATTAAAATGAGAAAAGAAAAGAGAACAAGCGAAAAGAACTGCCTTTCAATTTCTGGTGCACATCGAACAAACTTGTGTTTCCAAAACCCATATATCGGATTTTTTATCAGCTCGACAAATGTTATCAAAAGACCCCATGGGTGAGGACGCAATGCAACCAAACGTTCAAATAAAATCCTAAAAAATATTCATCAATAAATATACAAGAGCGTTTAAATCTGATTAAGCTGATATTTCATGAATTATGGGTTAATAATGTTAAAAAGCAAGTTTTCAGCAAATTTCGCATGCCACCCATCACCTATAAAAATTTTTGAAATTCTATCGAAATATGTAACAGCATGGAATATAAATATTTATATATGTATAAAGAATATTATAATGTATAATGAATGAATATTACAAAAATCTGTATAAAAACTCCTGTATGAAATTTGAAGACAAACCGCGTGATCTGTTCCTGTATAATCTCCGTGTTTGCTTCCAGAAAAAGATATAAAAGTGTACAGCTGAAGTAATGAGTGTGACTATTTGGATAGCGCAACTGATTTGCTATAGCATTAAACAACAAATATCGACCTAAATTTTGCAATCATAAAAAAAACTATAAAAATTTTCATATTTTACATTCAAATGTTTACAAAATTAATTTTTCTAGCATAATATTAATATTATCAAACAACTGAGAATGCACTAATTATTCAAGAATATAACAAAAAATATTTTAAAAAATTACAAAGTCAAAAAATCACCTTCTGTGCAAAGACTAACTGACAAACTCTGGAAAATATCCATATAGGCCGTGTGTGCAATTGTAGCCATAGTTATACATTGCTGTTTCTCCACTATATTTTGAATAGCACGCATTCCAGCATATAATACAACCGCGTTCAACACTGTCATATTATATTTACATCCTGATGTAGCACTTGCCTGAAAAATTTAAATTTAAATTTAAATAAAAATTTTCAAATTATAGCAAACTAAAAACTATAAAATTTTAATGTTAAAACTATAAATAAAATTTTGACGATAGTCACTTACATCAACTTGAAGAAAACCAGGCAATTTGGCAAGAAAATCTATTGAAGAGCGATTAGTAAGATAATCGTCCAACTGAGTACGCACATCAACTGGAATAATGGTCGCCATATTGATATGTATTTTCGGTTCAAGAGACATTTCAGCAATACCTTCCATCTAAAAAATCGTAGCACAAAATCATTAAAATTTAAAAGTAAAAATAAATCACTGAGAAAAAAGTGTAAAAAAGTGTAAAATGTAGAAGTAAATTACCTTCAAACAAGATCCAAAAGGATCTGGTAAGCGCATATTTTTTGGGTAAGCGCTTAATACTAGATTACGAAGTTGTACGCAATTAGGCGGAATAACATCACAAATCACTAAATGATATTCACACAATAGTTCTGGAAAGTCATGCAGAATGACAAGAAGTACACGAAGAGTACCCTAAATCGACTCATTCTATAGGTGAAAATAAAAAATAAATAGAAAAATAATAAATAGAATTGATAATTAAAACCTGAATAAGTAAGAACCAAAACAACTCAAAAAAAATAAAATTTAAAGCGAAGAATTTTCAAAAAAAATGTGCATACTTTATAGAGCGTATTTATTGCTCTCGGTAAATGAATATTTCGTAGGAAGGGAGCCAAAAATTTCAAATGGGAAATAATCAGTTGAGTGTACATAGCAGTTGTTTTCAAAGTATCTGCACTGTCTTTTAAAAGCCGAGCAATAAAATTCCTATGACCAACAATATCGAGCCACGAAAACGCAAAACCAGGAACACGACGCGGTTGTAGTACAAATAATGCCTGTCTAAAAATTAAGAAAATACTACACTAAACATAACGAAAATTAATGACTAGAAAAAACATTAGAAATAAAGATTACATTAAGTAATTTACCCAAAAGCTTCAAGGATATTCCATGATACTGATTCCAGTATTGGATCCTGTGAAAGATCATTAAACATTCCGATAATGATTCTGTGGTAAGGCATAGCATGGAAATCATTACCTCGCGCCTAAAAGTGAAAGTACTAACTGAATTTTTAAAATTAAAATTTTTACTTTCGAAAAAAGGCTTAATCCTTTGCTCTATTCAAACGAAACAGCATATACGATTCCTAAAAAACGATAGGAAATTTTGAATAAAAAAATAATACATACACCATGGTCAAGAGTTAACACGGTAGTAACAATATTTAAAATCTTCTTCAATAAGCTAACTTTCATCTGCATATGGATACCATCGCTGTATTTTATCATTAAACTGAAAGCAATATTAACTAGCAATTTAAATTAAATAATAACCGAATGAAATAAGTAAAAATAAAAAATAAGGATTTTTATAAAAAGATATATACCACGACAGTTTTACGAAAGCATCCAAGGTATAATAACAACGCTGTCGCACAATAGTGGGTTGCGTTGTAGCTGCCTCACTTTTAAGAAGTCGATAAGAAACATCCACGCACATTTCCGTACATATTCGGAAGAACTTCGTTATCATTTCATCCGTAGACAGTACACCATGTTCATGCATCTAAATTGCAAATATATTGAAAAATTAGTGAAATGAATAGAAAGCATGCCTTTCAAAGAATAAGAAAGCAAAAAAAAAACGAAAAAACCCGTATACAAATAAATATTGGGGAAATATTGGTAAATGATAAAAATAAAAATAAAAAAAATGAAAATCATCTTAAAATCAAAAAATTTTCTGTATTTCTGTACACAACTCTGCAAAAACATCCAATGATAATACTATCACAAAACTTAGGTTAATTTGAAAAAAAATCATACTATATGGACAATTTGAGCAAGAACTTGCTGTGGCTCTCGGACAGTTATAGAACTATAACACATCTGAATCCATTCACGTAAAATAAATTCAGCCTTGCTTTGCAATTCTTGAACGAATCTACTATCTGCATCATCCATTCCGAATCTTCCTGCATTAACGGAACTAACAGAAGACATAGAGTTACTTGTAACATTTAGCGAAATATTAGGCAAATGCATTCTATCATTATGAGGTATGCTCGAGACTGTTGGAACTGTACGTATTGCTGGACTTGCAGGACTTTCAGATCCAGATGGAACAACAGCAGAATGGAAACTGAATTTAATTTATAGAAATATTAATATGTGAAAAAATGCAAATCTCGAAAAAATTCAGCATAAAAATACCTATCAGTTGGTGTAGGCCGATTCTGGGTAAACTGTTGAATTTTTGCGAGTTGTTCTAAAGTGCGAGGAAAATTTTCAACAACATGTTGCCTTGGACCAGAATCGAAATTTGCTTTAACAAATCGTTGGGCAAATATCAAGGCCTTAAATGGAATAAATGGATGTGAAAAAAACATGAAAAGATCCATTGACGTTTCACATCCGGCACTTATAATATATAATTCGAATCATTCAATATATAAAAAGTGACAACAGTAGTTATCGAGTTTAAAAGAATTTCTAAATAATGAAAAATAAACCTCAAAATTATTGCCTCCTTCGATTTGTAAAGCAAGATGTTGATCGAAAACATTCAGTTGAATTAAGGAATGTTTTATTAGAAGATCAAGTGCATCAATGTTGAATCTACAGTCAAGACGACATTCAATTACGAAACGAGTGATTCGGCGTGCCAATTCAAGTGGTGCAATTTGTGAACAAAGGCTACGACAAGTTGAGACAAAAACATCTCTTAGACGTATGAACCATTCAACATCATTTTGACCTTTCGCTGCAATGTGGAAAAAAATATCATTTGCGATATTACTTATAACAATATACTGCAAAAAAAGAAAAAAGTTATAGAAAAAATTACGAATGTTTGGCCCTTGTTGTTGAATCAATGTATCAGGACTTTTGTATGCATGAAGTAACTGCTCAACCATCCGTTGAATTAAATTATAAAACTGTATAGGATCACGTGGATTCATGGCCAATTGCGACAAACCGTCACGTATAGCAGCAACGGCGACAGTTGGTCTTGACTGGATATTACCGCTTGCTGCTAATAATGAATCGATGTCGAATACCATAAGTTGAAGATTTCGCACGAAGTCATCAATCTCTTTCTCATGATTTCCAGGCTAAAAACAATCAGTCAAGCAATAAATTGTCAAATTTTTAAAATAATTCTTTTTGAGGATAATTCTTTGTTTTAATTAATTTCCATTTTGTAGTGAAAGAAACTTTCTTTAAGATATCAAAAACAAAAAATAAAGATAATTTAGGACTTAAAAAATGTACCTGCTGTATTTGTAGTTGTGCATTTGGAGTCGATGACTTCATTATATTGAAATCTATTATCATATCCTCAGCCGTCGTCGGTTTAAACCCACAAATACGACTAAAAATAACCTTTTTTTCCAGTGGTTAAAATAAATACGAAAATTAAAATATACAGAAAATAAAGCATTTAAAATAAATTATTAAAATGAAAATTCATGGGCATTTAATTATTTACCCCGAAAATTCATCATAAATAGCCATCTGTTGAGCAGTCATTGGACCAGGACGAAGTTTTTCGGGTAATTGTTGTGCATGTGCTAATGCAACCGGATCCACATACTGCTTTCCATCTCTACGCGCTTGTTTCCGAGCGATATATTCAGATTCCAATCGCTTATCTAGCTCAGGTATTGCTTTTTCGCAAGCAGTTTTGGTACAGAAGCTTGTTGCTAGCTCAATATTATCTTCAGTTAATTTCATGGCTGCTTCGTCAATTAATTTCATCTGAAAAATTTCTGCTTTGAACTTCAAAGGAAACAGGAAACTTAAAAAAATAGAAAGAAATCCACCATGATGCGGATTTATGACAAAAAAAAAATTTCAATTTATGTCACAACTTATGAATGAATAAAGTTGGAAAAATAACGAAATTTAAATGCGACAAGCTAAAGTTGGTCATTATTCATATTTACAAGATAAAAAAAGACGAACGTACTTGATCAGCACTAACTGGTTGCAGATGATTCGAAAAAGCTTGCTTAAGAAAACTAAGAATAGTACTTCGGAGAGGTTCTCGCGTGACTATTGATGTCATTGCTGCTGACATTGAACGAACCATATTATGAGCTGCTCGTCTCAAACGCTGTTCATCACCGTCCAAAGCAAAATCGTTAAAAATTAAAAAATTTAGAAAAATACCTTATAAAATTGTTAGAAGTTTTTAATAAAAACAAAAATGAGGAAACTATTCACTATAAACAATAAAAAAAATTTTTTATTGAAAATTTTCAGAAAAACTTTATATGAATTTTATCTTTATATCAACTTATCTTTTTACAAAGATTCTCTGCAACGCACAAAGTGATTCGCAACGATTTGTCGATTAATGGACCCATCAATTCTTTTAAAGCATGGCAGATTGCTGGTTTAACCACATGTTTTAATTGAGGATTCACCTGAACAGAAAATCGAAAACTATATAATGACAAAACCTGTCGAAACATTGCAAATGTACTTTGGCAACCACCACATCAAAACAAAAATTCTAAACAATGAATGAATTAAATTAAGAAAATGAATTAGGAACAAAAAGAAAAATCACCTGAAACAAAGGAAGAGAAGCGGACATTTTAATATGAGGTGTGAGACCATCCAGTGAAACCACATTTATGTCATGATAATGAAAATGAGCCAATGAATGTGCAGGAACCAATGCAAGATGTGAAGCAGATGCAGATGATACTTGCTGAGGAATCGGTCCAGCTGAAAATATATTGCTTTATTTTTATTAAAAAGAAGCCTTATAACAAGATTATTTCGTATTATGTTGAAAACTATGACAACCAAACTCACCTCACCAAAGGACAAAAAGCATAATACAAATTGCAAAATATCAGGCCAACATGTTCAATATTTATGCATTCCCTAAAATCTTCCCTAATATCTACCATATTTTCTGTAGAACCCTACCACTTGTCTTTGCCAAAATCCTCTGATACATCTCAACATCTCTTTCAACCAATCTGTCCTCCTTAAACCCAGCCAAAGCCCCTTAATATCACCAATCCTCATTTCTTAAAATCCAGTTTAATCTACCATTGACATAGAAATCATAAATCCCTATAAATCAAATCTTTAAAAAGACAGGAATAATTAAGAAAGACAGGAATAACGGGGAATGAATGGAACAGAGTCAAGGATATGAAGAAAGAATATCCGAAAAGAAGTAAAAAAGAAGAGAACTTGAGAGCTGATGGAAAAAAATTTAATATAACAGGGAATCCGAACTGAAAATAACTATATCTGCCATTACAGTTGGTCTTTTTTATTTAATAGAATACATTTCCAATTTTTAACAAAAATAATGAAAGCGAAAAAAAAAGCGTCTGACTGATTAATAACTAACACAACGAAGTTGACGAAGTAAGACTTGTGTTAGTCTCTACATCACTGAGTGGCTGTTGTGCACCTTGAGAAAAAGTATTGATGCTTACAGTAGGTTCAATAAGCCTGGTAGATGCCACAGGTGAAGATCCAATCTAAAAACGTTTAAAAAACGTTTAAATATAAATTAGCATGATAAATAATGATGACTGTGGAGAAATCAAATTGATTTACCTCAGGTTGTTTCAGAATCTTCAACTCACTCAATTGCTGAGGTAGTCGGATAAGCCGCTCTGTATCTTTAAGAAGTCCTTCAACGGGTGTGTTGCGCAGATCGATACCCAATTCTTTACATAATACTTCTATTTCAAACTTCAGATTAAGTTTGAGATCAGGTTCCAAATGTAATTCAGCCATTACGCGTAAAATAGCACGGATCCAGGCACAATTCGGACCAAAAATCTATTAAAAGTACATACAGATATAATGTACATACAGATAATAAAATAATAAGAAATAATAAAAGAAGACCGCATTACCGTGCTTTTGCAACATGAACTGAGGATTTTAGCAATGAATGGAACAACAAAAAGTAATTCTTCTTGGCCCTTATAATATGCTTCCATCAGCAATGATTTCATATCCAATTCCTAAATCATTTTATGATATAAAAATACCTTTAAACCCTTTTTAAATTCGCATCTATTTAAAATAGCAAATAGATAGTAACAATAAACAAAAATGAAAGTATATCAGTGGAGTTGAATTTAAATTTCTTTCCCTTACTATGAGGAATTAATGAATTGAAATAAAAAAAACTGAACTGAATTATTCATTAATGATATAAAATGGTTATTAGGCTTACTGCTATTGTAATCGGATGATCGTCAGCAATGGTTATACTTCCTAGCCACAGTCCAAGATTTTTTAATAATTGTCGATCGCCAAAATTACTTGCTGCTTGCCTTTTATCAGATCGAAGTAAAATCTGCAAAAATTTCACTGAATATATCATAAAATTTTGAAGGAAAATTAAATATATGAAAAATATATGAAATACGACAAAAAGAACAAAAAGAGAGTAATGATAATATGTCACATTACATCGGCAAGACGCTTATATGACCAAAAGCATCTTCGGCTCTTATGCTTTTCTTTTACAGCCATGCTCGAGTGATGAAATCCGATATTCCATCGAAAATCATTTCGAATGCTGTATAGGAACTAAGGACATTTTTCATTAATAAAAAAACAGTAAACATGCCCTGATATTTCGAAATGTTTCTTCTTTTACATAATCTTCAAAATTCTTATCAGCAAGAGATTCCACAAAGTTTTTGTATAACGGCTGGAAATTCTGTTCGATGCTTACTCGTCTCATCACTAAATATTGGGCAAGCCATTTCAAAAATTCGTCCCCTAACTCGGACACAATTTGTTTCATTTCTTCGATCTAAAAACATAAAAAGTCACTTCATGAAGAAAAAAAATATCAAAATGTTTCAAAAATTTAATTTACTAACTTAATTTACTAACTTTTATAGGAAGATTTGCCTTGCTAAGATTGTTGAACAAGAATGCGACCTTCTCGCAAATGTCAGCTGGTGGTTGCTTGAATATTTGGCCATCCTTTTCGGTTGCACAAATCAAAGTATCGACACTCGTAACTGATAGCACCGATGGCCCCTTATTATTGTAAAAATTAAAATTATTGTCACATTATTATTATTAATATCTGATACATCAAGATATAAATAACCTTCACTGATTTCGTTCAAGGACCAAGGAACTTTGAAAAAACTTCCCTCCTCTGCTGCTTTATCAACATTCATCATTACTAATTAAACAGGTTCAACTGGCATCATCTGTCAGAGAACCATTCCACTTTTTTATCATCGACCTTTAATGACATGTTAACTCCTGCCAAGGGACAGGGAGCCGAACAATAAAGCTCGGTGCCGATCAACCATTAGACTCAAACATCTCAAAGAATTCAAAAAATTGAACAATGGAATTAAACTTAACATGAAGTTCATCCAAAATTTAGAAACCCACTTATACATAAGATGAATATTTTTAATAAATATTTTTTAATAAATAATTTTATTAAAGTAATTTTAATTATTTTTTTTAAATCAATATTTTAAAAAATTTCTCACCGATCTAACTGGCATAGTTCGAAGACTGGTATCAATAGCAGGACTCACAGGTGCCCTCTGAGATTGCCAACTTGTTTCTGGTTGTCCTGGTGGAAGATGCCCTTGTATACCGGCAGTTACAAAATCCTAAGCAAAATCAACCATTCCGATTTGATTTGAAAGCGATCTTCTTTAGCAAAAAACAGAATATTTCTAGGACTTTTTCAAAGTTAGTATTTAAACAAAATGAACGAAAAGAAATAATTGGTTCAAAAAATGAAATATAAATTAACCTTTAGAATTTGTGGAAAACGCTGGAATGATTCAGAACCAGCAAGCATCAAACAAACTTTAGGATATGCACATAATCTCTGCCTACAAGCAGTTAAAGATACTATACCAAAGGTCCATAGCATGGAACCAGGTTCAGACTGCAATGATTCAAGTACTTTTTTCACAGCAGTGGCGAATTGCAAATTTCTGTAAATAAAGCGTTTCAAAAAATAACATTTCATTCAAATAATTCAAGATTCAAGAAGCAAACCTAAAAAATTTTGTATGAAATATAAAATATAAATAAAGAACTGATCAATAAAAAATAAATGTAAAATAAATGTAAAAATAAATGTAAACTTCAATAAAGTTACAATTATAATCTTCGTAACGGAAAATAACTATCAAATCATAAAAGGATTAGCAAAAAAAGACATACGTCACAATTCCTTCTCGTATAATACCACCATAGACTTCAGCAGTCGTTCTTAATTCACGCTCGGGATATTCTCGGAAAAAACGATATTCCTCGAATAAATTTTTCACCACACAAGATAATATATCCTATAAATTACAAGCTAACAATAACAACAAAGCTAAAATAAATAACAATAAAAAAAACAATATTAGGGCAGAATATACTCAATATACTCACAAAATAAAATTCCATCTTATTAATGCAATATTTACAATAAAGAATAAGCACAAAATAATATGATTATCTTGATGAAGGAAATAATGAACTGACCCGATCTCTTTGGTTTGAAGAGTTCTTGAATACTTTTAATCTAGAAAGGAATTCTTGGACCGGCATCTGATTATTTTGAGCATAAATCTAAATGAAAAAAAAATAAAATTTTCTGTAACGAAAAGAAAAATTGAGAGAAATTTGCTATAATAACTTTCAAGTCATATCATTTAAAAGTATTTAAAAATGTAAAAATAAAAACATACTTGTTGAAAATACATATTGGCTTCATTTTGAATTTCTTCAGAAAAATGCATTTTTGTAAGATCCTCCGGAACTGGCATGTTTAAACGCCCACTAGATGTTAATGGCACTCCTGAATGTTGCTGGATACTGCTGTGTCCAAATCCACTCATATTGCCTAGAATTGTCCCTTAAAACAACTGATATAAAAAACAAATTTTGTTTAGTACGATGTATTTATTGATTATTCTGTTATTATTCTAATAATCAAATCCACTTAAAACAAAAACATTACCTGAAGTAGGCGCAGCAGGTGGTAACTGCGCTCGAAAGTCGACTGATCCAGTGGTCGAAACAATAGGACCAGGAGTTGTTCTTAACGCAGTAGTTGCTAAAAATCGAAATTTTTTCAGCTCAGAAACAAAAGACAAAAAAAATGTTATATCTAAAACATATATTAAATCTAAACATCTAAACATATATTAAAAAAACAGATCAAAACTGTGATACATTTTCAAAAACTCACGGGCTACTGCAGAAGGTAAGCCCCATCCAGGCCCACTTGGACCTGACGTAGCTCGATTTGTTGAACCATTTGATCCAATAAAATTACGTAGCATCTGCCCTGATGGTGACATTGAAAGTGTATGAGTTGCTCCAAAATTTGGCTACAAAAAAATCATTTATTATTATTTATATTATTTATATATATTTAATAATTATTTTAGCTTTATTGTTATTAATATTTGCATTTTTTAAAAATGAATGATAAACCAGCCAAAAACAGAATAAGGCGGTTACAGGAATGCATAAGATTAAAATCACCTTTATAAGCTCTGTTTGCTGTGCAAAGCCACTAGGCGTTGAATTGAGAGCACTGGAGGATGGATTCGAATTGAAGACTTGAACGGGTAAAGTATTTTGCTGTTGTTGACGAGTATGCATAGGTTGTGTTGATGGATCTATACACAAAAAGAGGCAAAGAAACTATACCTATGAATCAAAACTGATAAAAAGATCATATGAACGAAGTAATAAAATTATTTTTATCACATATATCAATGAATGAATGAAAAAATCTGAAGTAAAATTTTCAGCCAATGTTCAGTTTCTGTGATCCAGAAACTGTTCTAATCACCAGTTTCACCATTAAATCATCTTTTTTCATTAATATTTGCACTTTTTAAAAACTCACTAATCAAAGAGAAAGCGTTAAATGTTCCACTATTCTGCTGAACAGTTGACGCTGATCCAACAGTCCCAGTAAAAAGGTTCGATGATCTTCCACTGGTTCCCAAACTCAAATGTGTACGAGAACTAACATTTACGGGGACGGGACGATTATCTTTAGCCTAAAATAAGAGACAAAAAATTTTTATATTATATTAAAAATTTTTATCTTTTTTTTATCAAAACAACAATGATGGATCTATATATAAAAAGAGGCAAAGAAACTATATCTTTGAATCAAAACTGTTATTTAACAAATAAAATATTAAAATATAGACCTGAATCTGTCGGAGATGGAGAAAAATCTGTTGTAGTTCACTGATGGTTGAACTTGAAATCGACGTAGCCTTTGACAAGGAACTAAGTAGAACCTGAACGGTATCTTGGGGAATGGCATTAGCATAAGATGAGCCACCCATATGAAGAAACCTTTGTTTAATATATGAAATTAGATGTCGAGCGAACTGATCCTGAAAATGTTGAACTAAAAAAATTCAAATGATAACAAATTTATTAAAATTTATTATTTAATGAAAAATTATTTATAGCAATAAAGACAGAAAATAATTCAACACAGATAAAAGCAAATAATTTAATATTATTAATATGAAGAATATGACTAAAAAAGTAAATAAAAAACCGACGCCTTGTTCTGCTAGTTTATCTTCAACCCATTTATCCAATTTGAGGAAATCCCGTCGAGAGGCTAGACAAGCTAAATCAATACTAAATGGATATTGTGGTACATTGAACAATTCCGCTAGACCCTAAAAATATAAATTTTTAAATTGAACTTACGACAATTTTGAAGATATGAAGAAAAAGATTGACAAAATATAAATTTATAAATTCTGTACATACATTTGGTTTCAATTCATGAGCCAATTCCAATATTCGATTTAATTTTGATGAAAAATCATCAGTACTTTTCTCGTAATAAAGACAAAGTGATGAAAGAATGATTGCTCGTATTTGGCATGGAGGTTTGACAAGTTCATCACAATTCCAAGCTGCATTCAAAACGGGTATAGCATTCGGATGATTGTTAACCAATGATGGTATTAGAGTTTCAAGGTAATTTCGACGAATTTCAAACGCTTGCGGCTGAAGCTTGTATGATTCATATAAAAATTATATACTACTGAAATAATTTATATAAAATTGGTAGTTTTAAATTTCTAATATAAATAAAAAAATATTTCTCGTAAAAAATTTAACTTGAAAACTATATACCTGAAGTTGAATCAATGCCAGCACCAAAATATCCGGTATATTAGACATCGGTTTCCGAATCAACGCCGCGACATTATTAGATAATTTTTTTACTTCGCTTAACTTCAACAAAATTTCAAGAAGATCCAAGGAGTGCCTAAAATCAAAATCCAGAAACTTGCGAATCGATAAATTGAAAAGCATTTCCCCAAATACCATAAACATACCACGATGATAAGTCCCTATTTCCTTCTTCGGATTGAACTTTTAACAATGAAGTATTAACAGGTCGATGAGGATAGTCGACAAAACAAAAGACATCAGGATTTTTGAGGATTTGTTCAATCCACGATAGCTGGAATTTGAATTACATTCAATGAAAAGAAAGGCAAATTCCAAAAAGAATTATAAATTACAATAAAAGAAAACTAACTTGTCCAGCTTTATAGTAATTCCATTCTCTATATATCAACCCAACCGGAAACTGTGTTGATCCAAGTGCTTCTAACAAAAAAGTTGTTAGGAATTGCAACTGAACCTTATTTTTGACAAAAAACGAGGGATCGTCCAAGTGCATCACAACTTCACACCAGCTCAATGTTCCCTGAAAATAATTTTCCTAAGATTTGCATTAGCTAATCTAGAATATAAAACTTTTTAATAAAAATAAACCAGTTTCCTTAATGCAGCAGCAAAGACCTTCGGATTCCACGAGATCGGCTGAGTAGCAGATAATGATGACTGTTCAATTATTCCTAATTCAGATCCACCATGATCTAAAACCATGGAAATTCAAATTCCATAAATGATTTGAAATCCACTTTTTTTTTTTGTTATTCAGGGACATTAACTATGATTGTTAAATATTTACTCATTCTTCACAAAAACCTTCAAAAAATTTCAATAATTTTAAAAAGATTAAAAATGAAAAATGGCGAAAAGCACTGATAAAACTATCAAAATTACCAGGAAAAAAATTCAATGTTCATAGTTTAAAGAAACTAAGAAAATAGAAATAAGAAATATCAAACAACCTGCGACAGATGAACATGTGTTCATCATCATTATAATTACTTTAGCAACACTACAATTGTTTATAGAATTCGATTCGCCAATTAGTGAAGAAAGATGCTTCTCACAAGTTTCAACATTAAGTGTAAACTGTACACCTATTTCCTAGAATGAGAAAAATTAAATAAGCCATGATAAATTTTAAAATCTTATCACATTTATCAAAAATAATGATCACCTTGATTTGCTGAGCAAGAAGATTCAAATTCTGAGTCGACATACTTTCTAGGAATGTTTCTAAATCTTTATCTTCGAGATCGATATAATCAGTCGCTAAAAGCTGATCGACAGGTGGCGAAGTTGAAGCAAATAACTTGTTATTTGAAGTATCTGATAGTGATTCCAATGGAAGAAAAATCGTTGAATCGATGGATCCAAACCCTGTGAACTCTGCAAACAAATTAATTTTACGCGTTTATTCGCGATCATCCGATAATCAATTCTGCAAATCTAGGATAAGACTAGGATCTAGGATAAGGACGATTCTACCTCAGTTCTCTTCCTCATTTTTAATGGATGTGTAAATTTACCTTTTTCAACTAACTTGATAAAAGATAGAAGAGAAGATTTATCAACAGATAAAATTTCAGCACTCTTTGAAGCCAAAAACGTTAGAAAATAATGGCAAATTTCAAATGATAATTGGTTATTCAGAAGACTTATCTGGTTATCTGAAATAAATAAAAACACTTATCGAAGGAAAAACCTTAATTAAGAATTTTATAAACTCCAACATCTTCCGTTTTTATAATTTCATTTCGTAAAATACATTCATATCAGTAACACGCAACTTTAAATTTCATTCTTACTCAATTTACCAATATATCTAAAAGAAGCAAACCTTTGTCTTTGCTTTTATCCACAAATGATATAAAATTAGACTGCAAATAATGAGATATATTTTGAGATAAATAAGAATCTCTAGAAGAATCGATAAGAACAATTCCAATGATTAGTTGTGGTAGATTTTCCAAGTCTAATTCTGTTAAAAGCAAAGTTTCAAGAAACCGTGCGTTAAGACCAGATTTAACACGAAAAAAATTTTCGCCGAGTATATCCACAAATTGATAAAATATTTTTGTAAAAGCTGGCAGAGGATCAGCAAGGCAAATCTCTATAATCTGCAATACTTTCCTGATAAATCGAAAAGAGGAAAATAAAGAAAAATGTTCGGTTATATCATTAATAAATAATTAAAATAGGACAGAAAATTAAGTGCGAAATGTTATTTTCACTAAGGCTCAATATCACATGTTCGATTCTTGCCTACTTAAGAAGTTCTCCAAGCGAAATCTGAATAATGCTTTAGAAATCCTTCTAAAGCTCTAGTTATTCATTGACAGAGCGGTCGCACTCCGTAGAGAAAAAGAAAGTCAAATCAGGACTGGTGCTATTTGCTAACATTTTCATATATCATACAATATATAGAAACCAAAAAATAATAACTTACAATATGAACTACAACATTTGTAAAAACATACATAAAAATTATATATATAATTATATATATTATTTATATATACACTGGTACGAACCTTTTTTAAAACGTATGCGCAAAAATCTGCGTTGAATAATCGTTCTGCAAGATTTTCACTAACGGACAACTGCGCAGAATCACTATGAGATGACGATCTTTCCGCCAATAAAGATAACGGATTGGCAAAAAATGCCGAAAGGCTACTTTTGGAGATGATCAAACTTCCAAGCAATAATCGAAGCAGATGTTGCCCAACCAAAAGCTTATTCTCGTCGCAATATAAATCAATGAACAATTTTCTCAAGTAACACTGAAAACACTGAAAAATACTGAAAAAACTGAAAAAATTTCACTAGCCGATACACGAATATATTATCTATTAAACCAAATCCACTAATTTCAAAAAATTTTGCTATTTTCAGCAATAGCCTTATCAATAACCAATAATCATACCTTATCAAGAGTAAATGAACTATGTGTTGCAACGAACTGATTGCAAGCAAGACGCAATTTATATTCCGCTGCAGAAAGAACTAGCGAAGATGGTGAAACGCTTACAGACATCAGTATTTGGCACGCTGCAAATCACTCGAATTTTAAACGAACATAATTTACTAAAATATTTAACCACAAAGTAAAGATTTGAAAAAAATACCATGAGAAGTGAAATACTCCTCACACGCAGGTGCACGTGAAAAAACCTCGGTCCTACACTCAATGTTTTCCAATACGAGAAAAAAAAGGAATAATATATCTACACAATTATATCTATACAATTACAATGTAATACAATGCGGACTACAAAAGATGAATGTATCTGAAAAATATTACCATTAATCAAAAATAAAGCATTTAATCTAAGACTACAAATGTGCGATCGAAGATACGCCGTTGCGGTTGCAGCCAATCCACCCCAATATAAATATCAACAAACACTAGGTCAGATATTGCTAAGGGTGAATATGCCCACACTCCGAATCCAAGGACCTGAGCTAAAGTCATCTAAAATTGTTGTATTATTGCATCTAAAATTAACATTTATGAAAAAAAAACCATTTCTTTCCCAATCGAATATAAAAATACAAAATATTAGAAAAGATAAATCACTTCGTGAAAGAAAATCATCTTCAACTGAAGCCTTTAATATTTTATAAAATAGGATCAAATAATACAAAAAAAATTCACATTCACAGCAAAGTTAAATCGAAACAGACGAAATTACGTTTGTTTTCTTCGAATGGACAATTTGAGGTAATTAGCAATTTATTAAATTCATCAATCAGCATTAGCTTTCTGCAATCCTGATTAATATTTAGCAAAAAATTTTAATTTATAAAATTTTTATTTAGAAAATTTAAACTTTCTAGAAAATTAGAAAATATATATAAAATATATATAACAAAATTAAGACGCCATCTTTGTTTCTTCTAAAACGGCATTGCTAATGGCAAATTATTGATAAAAAACTGATAAAAGTTTATATAGTATATGATGAAAATAAGCACTTTAAAACAGATTGCTATACAAATGAATTAGAAACGATAACTATCTAAGTTTCTTCACTCGGTGATACAATGCGTCTATAACCTGTAAACAAACACTTTTTAAAGATTGATTTTTATTAATATCAACCGTGAAATGCTGAAGGAAAATATTTTAACATATAATTTTCATCTACGTTATTGGTTTGTTTTAAACCATTCAAAAACTAATAAAATTATTGATTTGAATAATTTTAAAGTATTAATTCAATAACACTCCTATAGAATTCTAGAAAATCCTAGAAAAATAAAATTTACGCTAGTTTAAGAGTAAGACAAATTGGCACTTCCAATGAAGAAATTAATGGCATTTTGGACTAACCTCGTTCATTGCATGTATAGTTTCCACAGCTGCTTCATATGTTTTATCAACAGGTGCGATATCATAAACTATAAGCATACCATCGCCCTGATGAAGACTTCCTGAATCATAAAAAAATGGAATAAAGTAATAAAATGCTTCGGAAAAAAAAGGTATACGAAACACACCACTGAAACACCATAAATATCAGAAACATTTTTTTAGATTAATAGAGTGATTCACAGATCGGCGTGATTCATTCGATGCTTTCCTAAACCAAACTTTTATTTTTTAATTCTCCAAAGCAGCTGAGAATGCATTCTCCTTGGTCAAGTTCATTATTGAAATTTTGCTCAACTACTTACTACTTCTTTAAAAACCGAAAATGTAAAAAAAATGTAAAAAACTACCAGAGAATTTCTTGTCCAAAATCATTTGTGATAGCTTTTTTTCGACCTTGTCTTTATCCAATCCAATTTTTCGTGCAATATGATCAATTTGAACGTATGAGTAAGGTTCAATTATGCGGCATAAATCTTTTTCAAGCATACCATCGCTTAATGAATTGAAATGCTTTTTTACAACAGCATCACACTGTAATTCTTCCCGATACCTTCCAAACGCCTAAATGGTATATTAAATTAAGCAAAACAAAGTGCTGATCCAACAGATAACCCAATTAATAATTCTGGATTTATGATTTACCGCGTTGAAATCAGAAAGTGAACGTTTTTTCGCTGCTTCCGCTATAGCTCGCATGGCATCTAAATCAGTGCCACTGTATTTCAAAGCCAATTTCCCAGAAAGCAAAGAAGAAACTTCATCAGGAGCATCCAACATTATCTTAAATTTCATTTTAATTAGCCAAAATATGATTTTTCACATTTCATTCAAAAATCGGAAAATTTTTATATAATATTAATAAACATGTACTACCTTGCTGAGCAACATATATTTCAGAGCTCGCAAAGCTTCCTTAGTTTCATTTACACCATCATATCCCTCGAAACTTTCATAAAAATATGAAAAAGCCGTTTTAAAGTCCCTTTCCGCTGCTGCATGTAATATACCAGATTGCATGTCAAGAGCTGCTTGCATTCGCGGTGGCATATATATAGAATTTGCAGTTGTTCGGGCTGAAGTTAGAGCAGCCCTAGCCTTAAAAAATAATCACCTTCATAACAAAAGATTTTTTGCACTCATGTATTCCTTTCTATCTATGAAATAAATTCTCATAAATTTTTTTGCAAAAAAATTAAAATAAATAATAAATTGCAAATAAAAATGCGTTAATGCTTTTTTTTACACCAAATAGTGAAATAAATATTTGACCTTCGATAAATTTCCCAAGTGATAGCATGCTTTGCTTTCTTCTAATTGCACTTCGACAATAACATCTTTATCGTCAACCTTCTTCAACTCGCGAACAAGTTGATTTGCTAAATACAGCTAATCAAAAATTCAAGATAATGATCTTAAGAAATTAAAAATTAAACAAAAATTTAAAATAGCAAGTTTGAAAAACGCTTAAAATTAAAATCAAACAACAGAATTCCAACAGAAAATGATTAAGATAACAAACCCAGTTGTTGTGCCTGCTGATAACGACGCAGATCATTATACAGCCTGACTAGACGGGCTTCTAGTGTCTGCCTCAAAAACGTTCTATTCTGATCAGTTGCCCATTGAATACATTCCTTACATAGATCAACCTTAAATTCACAACAGTGACTTGGAAAAATATCATATAAAGCTAACGAAATGGCTAAAACTTCTATTAAAAACGAAACATTTCGAAACGGAAATCTAATCAAAGTTTTAAAAAAAACACCTTAATTTCACCATCCTGATCATCGATCATAAGACAAAGGTCGACCAAATTGCGAACAAGTTTTGCTGCTTTGGCTTTACCCAAAGATACTAAAAACGGACGAGTATTTTCGATCATTTTTCGCAATTCTAGTGTCCTTTTATTTTTAGCCAACATACTACCCAGTTCCATTATTGATTCTTCTCTCTTTTTTATATCCAATTCATCACTGACAGGTGATTTAACTAAAAAATTGGAAAAAATAAGCATAAATTAAGTGGTTACGGAATCCTACAACACTTTTGAAAATAAATAAATCCTTGAAAATATTTGAAATATTTTTGAAAATTTCAATACAAAATAAAATTATTTTGTTCTCAAAAAATAAAAAAGACATAAAAATCTGTTAACCAAAATTTGTGAGATATCTGATGGCATTATCTTCATTCATATGTGGTGCAGAAGACATTGTATCCATGGTAGTTCCACCCGACATCTTCAAATAATGAAAAATAGCTTAAATTCGGTTCGCTGAAAAATAAAAAGAATCAGATTTACAAAGTAAATTAATTCGCAATATAAATGAAGTGGTACGATGAAATTAAAAGTTTGGCGCTTCGACAAATTTTGACCTCATTCTTTTTTTCTAAAAGCCCTCACCACTTCTTCCTTTCCCCGCTGGATTATCCGACAAATTTTGCTAGGATCCACCTGGTCGACATGAGAGTCGCCGACATCATCCGCCCACATTTTTTTAGTTTGTGATGTAATTTTTTTCATTCTTCAAAGATAACTTCCGCTGAGATAAACCTTCATAAAATGAAATGCATTAATGCTGAAGGTTCTTCAGAGTACAGTCTCAATGAGAAATGTTTTAAAAAACTCAATCTCAAAAGTCAATGAGGACAGCTAAAAGAGAAACAACAAGGGCTCCTCAAAGTGGAACAAATCTACTTGAAATACAATCGCGAATAATATAAGAAGTAAAAACAGCACTTCTCGAATAAAAAAATGAGGTGCATGAAAATTTTCTGATAAAACAATAAGACGATTGATTAAAACATTATTTCAGTCAAGCGTCATGGCTAATATTCCTGTTTCTTGGATGCAGAGTAAATCAAATAACGCCACATGCTCACCATTTTTACGATCAATACGATTTGAAATTTCCTGCCAGAGATTCCTGACAGAAATACAGATGGGTCGCCAGAACAACTTGAATAACAGGTTTATGCCGTTAAGGGAGGGAGTTGAACCTACGATGATGGACAAAAACCAAGCAACCATTCGACCAAAGCTGCCTGAACAAAAACGGACAAACCAAAAACGCTACGAATAAAACTAAGGAGTGCCTGTTGAAAAAAATATTTAAGAACCACTGCCTGAATCCAACCACAGAGAAATTTTAGATTTTCAACGATTATGATTTATTCAAATTTCTTTTCCTAATTTGCCAAAGCAACTGGTGAATTCATTCCACCTACGAATCACCGCTTACCCAAGCACCAATAAGAACGAAGTAGAACCCAAACAAGACTATCAATTTCACAAACACCACTACGTACCCTAAATATTACTATTATAAACAGGCAATGAAGAAACTGCATTTCACACGCACTACCACCGAAATAATTTTCTACCGTAACCTAAGCTCCGAATTTTCGTCTTAAGATATAAGAGAAATTTAATAGCTCAAAATTCTCTAATTACCCAAAAAATGTTTTCGTCGGAGAAATACCTCTCATTTATAGGCTTTACGGTTCCATAAATCGAACTGCATTATCCTTTTAGTAAAATGAAAGAGTTGGCGGAGAATTGCTGAAATGCCAGAATATCCTTTAATTGCTTTTTTTCTCGAATATTTATTCTGCAAATGAATATTTTTTGTAAAATATATTTAATAACAATTAAATAGTTGAATGAAATATTTTTAGTTGATTATTAAATGTTTAATAATATTTTTATTACACGTTTTATAAATTTTCAAATCATTTCACATCATTTTTGATAAAACTCGCTTTTCGCAGACTATTTACTAGGAAATTTACTGAAATGTCAAATGGTGGTGTGAAATCGTAGATGGGACCACAACGAGATTAGCAGGTTTGTCTTGCCGAGGGGACGAGCCATGCTCATCCTAAGACCCTTCAAAAGAATCAGTGGTCGTCAGACTTTTTTCCGCGCTCCCTCTAGATGATGCGATAAAAGTCCATGGATCCTTGGTGTAATACTTCCAAATTTTAAAACATTTATTAAATTTGCCTACCTTAGATTTTTCAATGACATAATAAGCTGCATTAAAATAATCATTAAAAATTGTTTATTACTGTAATAATAGAATATAATTCGAATAATGATGTTATATACTCTGCATGAGTCACCATGGATTCCAGTGGATCCATAGAGGTCATAATGATGACCACTGGTCCAAATACTAAGAAGTCGTTTAAAAATCATTGTATTTCTTCTAAAAATTTTGGATAATTGCAGTAAGAGGAAAGGGAAAATGGCAAAGAAAATTGGAATAGAAGAAAAACGATCGGTGTGGAATAAAAATTCATTAGAAAAGGACGAAGAAATTTTGCCACTTGTTGAAATTATGAGCGAAGAATTTATTGGACAACTTCAAACGGTTTCAAATTTTTGCATAAAAAATTTGAATAATTTGATTGAATTTAATTATTTCTTATTTTAATTAATTGGCAGTTTGAATAATTATTAATAGAACGGCGGCAATTGGAGTTGTGCTGGCGACGAATTAAAATTCGAGTTATGCTTGTGACCCACTTGGTTAAGTGGCTCCATGACAGCGTTTATTTGGAGGAGATCTGGCTAGGAGCGAGCCGAACCAGATTTTTCTACAATAATTACTTCTCAAGAATTGTCATTTATTTTTGCTCAAGAATGCTAGCATAAATTGCCTGTTGAATATGACTGCCAACTCTTTCCAATTATGCGGCACCTTTCATTGCAGAAAGAAGAAAGGGAAAATGGCAAAGAAAATTGGAATTGAAGAAAAACGATCGGCGTGGAATAAAAATTTATTAGAAAAGAAATTTTGCCACTTGTTGAATTTATGAGCGAAGAATTTATCGAGTATCAAGTTTGAACGATCGACCCATTCCAGTCTTATCTGAATTTGCCTCAATTATATTTTTTTAAAGTGTAGAGAGTTTTCATAGTTTATGTGCCTTGCTGGATGTGAATCTATCATCAAAATCCGTAGAATTGCTGGCGATCCACTTATACCTATAGCATCAGGTGATTTCTGGCGAACAAACTCCTCACTCTAATAGTAACCTCTGCTAGGAATGGAAGCAGCCAAACCAGAAGTATTGTTTGGAAAAGAAAGATAGGTAATATCTCTTTTAGGAACAAGTTTACTCTTATTGACTAGTCGATTCAGGAATTAAATCTATGCTGCTCGACCACCCAGTCGAAATGGTTCTACTTGATTCTTCCTAAAATAAAATTTTTCAATTTCATTCGTCTTCTAACTTATATTATTTATTCTATGAAAATAAGAGGACCAAAATAATTCTTTTTCTGGGATTTTAGAAGGCAAAAATATTGGCACAAGTAAAAGGCTGGACAAAATGGATCACCGATATATAAGCTTTTTCTTCTGACAGCTTTTTCTATTACTGGTTAAGCAGGTTCCGCTGACTACATGAATAAACATCTCCAAGTTGTTCGATCTGCGCAATCGCTGATAATAACAAAAGCCATTACTTTTTCGACAGTCCATATATCGCTGGTTCATCTATATTCAAAATCTTTTCAAACTGGATTTTAATGCCATCCATCACAGGGTTTATCAAGTAACGAAATATATGTCAACTCCTGTGATGGATGGCATTAAAATCCAGTTTGAAAAGATTT
>UYYG01000088.1:0-127329 GCA_900625125.1 Dracunculus medinensis | reverse complement strand
ATAATTTCTTCACAAATTGACGGTGTTTTTTTCGAGGGAAATTTACATTCAAAAATACCGTACAACTGATTTATGATTTTAAGCATGGGAAAGCGGTTTTTCCGACACTCCGAATTATAGTTGCTTTATGAAAAAGACGGAATAGTTTTTTATTACCGCCTAATCGAGCCGCCGTCTCTATTCTCAAGGCCATGTCGCTCCAATAGTGATTTCTATCCCGCTGTACTGCTGTCGTTACAATTCTTCGGAGAATCCGGTAGTCAAGCTTCTAACATTCGTGTTTTAGCAGCGTTTTCAGACAGTTGAGCAGCTTCTGTTCCCAACTAACACACTTTCTATTAGTATGCCCTAGTGTTGAAGCGCCTGACTTTCGGAGACATTCTTTCATTTTGGACCAGTATTGCTTTGCCGTTTCATTGATGTTTGTACCATTGAGGTACTTCAATAATTCGATTTGAAATGCGCTCACTGTCTCCGAATTTTTTAGTTTGAGATAGCCGAGGGATCTTGGGGGATGCAAAATGGGATGTTTTTTTGGAGATGGGATGTTTTTTGCGAGCTATCAATTATGCTCAGATCCATGAACATTGCCCGTTTTAGCAAAAAGAAACGACTATCTAGCACGAAACTCTTCCAACAGTAAGATATAATCAATCTGGTTGAAGTGATGGTTATCCGAGGAGTCCCACTAGATGTTTTTACGATGCCGGAAGCAAGTATTAGTAGCAAAAAGTTCATGCTCTTTGGCATAGCGAAGAGGGCCCTGCTGGCATACCGGTCTTCGATGCCATATTTGCGAATTGTCGAGGTCATCGTAATGACATTATGACCTATGGTAAAGACTTTGTTAGCAGTTGAAGTTCTGCATAGAACTTATCTTTATCATGGTCATCTGCTGACAAAGTTAAGGGGCATAAACAGCGATATTGCAGAACTTATCTTTAAAGCAAGTATAGGCCATACGGTCGCTTATGAGTTTCCACTCAATCAAAGCGGAATGAACCTTTTCAGGCATAACAATCGCTATGCCATTTTTGCTCCGAACCAAAATAAGTAATTAATCGAGACCCGAAATGAGGAGGACGGAATTCCGACAAGCAAGCTATATCCACACGATATTTAGAAAGAATGTGGCTAGTGATCGCTTGGCTTATGCCAATAAGAGTTCTGATACTCTACGCTGATACGACTAATACCATGCCGCTAGTGCAGAGATCCGTTCCCTTTGATAGGTTTTTGATAGGTTTCGAGCAATTTTTTTGGCTTGCGAGCATATTTGATTTTTGGGATCATGCTGTTTATTTATCGTATGCTCATTATTCTTAGCAATTTCTTAACATAAAAATAATCGATTTAAAATTGAATAAAGAATAATTTTAATTGGAAGAATGGCTTAAAGGGTTATTGCTCTCATTTAGAAGTCATAGGCCATACGGTCGCGTATGATGCTCGCATTCTATTTTCAGCAGAAATACTCCTGTTCCAAAGGTCCGAGTGATACTGGCGATTCGATTCTTGTGATATCGCCAAGTGATACTCTGTCCGACAAGCCAGTGAAGCAAGTGTAGCCAAAAAAGGCGTTCTTAAAAAAAAATTTTAACCGACTGCACACAAGTATTCAACTTCAGCTATTATTTTAGGCTATTAAACATGGTAATGGCAGTGAAACGGCACCAATCGTTCAAAATAATGCGCAAAAACAAGCAGCTATGAAGCTTATAGATGACCATGCACAAAGTGTGCGAAACGTGATTGACTGGATTCTTGTTGCTGGTGAAAAATGGCTTTTAACATTACATGAAATTGGAGAATCATATGATGATGCAAAGCAATTAGTCAAGAATCATGCTGAATTAGAAATCAAGTCAAAGGTACTTGATCAATTATAATATTCAACCAATAAAAATAAAAAAATGGCCATATGGTCAAATTTCCATTAAATGGCCTAAACTGGACTGTTGAGTATGAAAAATGCGATATATAAAATGAAACGCGAAATGTAAAGGAGCTAAGTTTCTTACTTATTAGGTTTATGTACAGCTAAGTATATGGAATGAAAAGTGGAGATAAGATCGCCGAAATTTCGACTGAGCTCGATCATTATAGGAATGCGCCCATTCCTTAACGGGAGTAAGCCTGTCATTAATTCGGTACTTTATATACTTAGTACTTCTTCTTCTGTCATTAAAGGTGAAATTTGAATGGTGCTCGATATATAACTCATATATATTTTTATTTTCAAGTTACTCTCTAGTGGGTGAATCTTAGTGAAAAAATCAAATCAAAAATGGTGAAAAGATGGTATCAGAAATACCAATAAAGTATCTATTGAAGTATCTATCTACTGAAAAATAAATTTTCTCAAATTTCATAAGTTTTGTTATTTGAAGTGGATTTTCTTGCAACTTCAACAGACCATCATCAAGAATTCATACAACTTCATTTGTCTCACTTGATCAATCAGTATTATCTTCTATTATCAGACACTTTATATTAAGATTCTCAGGATCTAGAGGACCAAGTTAATGATTTGTCCAGCGTTGCCTGTCGTCTAATAAGTGAGTTTCCGATGCACATGGTCACAATCGAAAAAAACCGTGATCATCTCAGTAATATTTTGCAAGCTTTCTGTGCTAGAGTACAAAGACAAAGCAAAATTGCACAGAATTCAGTGGTTTTTCATCAGATGTTGAATGAGGTGAGACTCCTTTTTGATTTGGTTTTTTTAAGAACTGGAAATCTTTTTAATTTCTTTAGTCAAAATTTTCTGAATCAATTCTGGAAAAAATTCAGTGGATCATTTCAAAAGTTTATGCCAGCATCTCATCATTCTTTAAATTTAATTCAGTTTTCGCATACAACCGATTCATTACTGGAGTCATTATGTACGGAAGTTAAAGCATTTGACATCGCAAGCGCTGAAGAAGAGAAAGGTGAAATGGAAAAAAGAGTCGAAAATATGGGTATGAGTGCTTTGAATAATATTTTTTTTCGAAAAATACTTCAAAAATTATAGAAAAAGCCTACCGCACACTTTTCGAAAATGGAGTCAGCTTCATTGATGAACTCTGTATCGATGAATCGAATTCCATCGGACGACCGGTGACTCGCGATTATTCAACAGGCATTGTTCATATCAGGTGAGAAAGAGGTAACTTTTCCAGATTTTATTAAGAAGAAAGGTAAATAGAAGGTTTCAAGACAATGCCTTGATGAAACAAGTGCCAGACGAAAAAGATGCCAAGATTTGACTGATGTTCGACGATTGAAAATCCAACAACTCTTACAATTATATACGTGTGAAAGTGATAGTGATCAAACTATAAAATGGATTGATGAACTGCAAGAAACACTGGTGAAGAATTATGATCGAGTTGGATGCAATGATGATGAACTGGATATGCTTAAGAAGGATGCAGTGAAACTGGAAGAAACCGCAAGAGTATGTTAGCAAATTGTTTTTTGCGAGTCTTACCTTATTTAAAATCTCCGAAAAGTCTTAATCGTCAAGAAGAAAATTATTTCTTCATTCTAAGTACCAAGTATTTAGTGCTTTTCAAAAAGAAAATAATTCGAATGAATGAATTATGAATGAATCAAGATTAGTTTGTCATTTGTCATTTACCTGCTATAGGTCTCACAAGTTATACTTGTAGAGTACATATGAATATGGCAAGAAGCTATGTCAAGCAGCTCTCGTACTTAGAAGATCGCTTCGATTGGAAGTGCAGCCTCAGTTAGCCTTAAATCAAAAATTGGAAACGTCATGGGGGCGATTTTGTCATGCTCTTAGCGATTATGAAGCTAAAATTAACATAACAGCTGCATTCAATTTGGCTATTAAAGAAGTACATCAATCAATTCTTTAGCTAGAGCTGGACTAATGTAGTAAGCAAGTTCACTCTTTTAGTAGCACTCATCATTTCACTAATGGAGCTGAGAACCTTTTGCCAGAGAACCACATAAGATCAGAAGTGCAACTGGGACTACGACATCTGCACATGACAGATTCATCAAATGACATTAATCGTGCTTAAAGTCTCTGATATTAAGCGGAGCAACACACTCGATCTTTCTGCTTCTTTTTACAGCACTATATAAAAATTTAGATCGATTGCTTTTGCTCGAGTATTTTGATTTTTTAAGAATCAGTGGATTACTTATTTATATTAATATAAAAACATTTTCATTTAACAGGTCATCGACAAGTTGGATGAGCTCTGCTTTAAGGTTGGTGACTACATAACAGAAAAACGATTAAATGGTAAAGATACAAAGTTATCTCTGGAATCATTAAATATCGAGAGAAAATGCTTGGCAAATGATGTAATGGAATTGAAACATATTTCTGACATTCTTATCGAACAGGTCAAAGAAAAAGATAACAGGTAAAATTCCCCACTTTGTTTAAATTTCTTCCTTCTCCTAATAGCACCTACTGTATCTGATTTGTCTGAGTGCACTGATTAGAGAGTCCCACACTGAAACTTAGAAATAAAAACTATAGATGGGTCTTTAACACCACTCGCAATTCAATTTTAAATGACTCCCAGAGGACAAAAATCGAATCTATGATGGCTTGAGAGAGATGATGTGACATTGTGTTGGGCCATTCTGTCCCTTTCAATTTTATAAATCTTTAATGAACATTTATCGTACCTATAAAAACTGGGACCTGAATATTTATTTACATGTAACAGCACTGCTTTAATAAATGATTCTAGTAGCTCAGTTTCAATTTCGCTACAACAGACCAAAGTAAAAGCAGTTGCTGAAATTCGTCGTAAATTTGAGCATGTTGAACAAAAACGTCGAAAACTGGAAAATCTTTGGTTAAATAGTATTTGTACAACGAATTCTTCAAATGATTTGCAACTTACATCTGACGAAAATAAAGTATCACCAAAAAAAAAAACTGTGGCTCCAATGGCTAACGATCCATCATTTTCATCAGATAGCAGTTCACCACTAATTTCAACAAATTCTGTAAAAATTAGTGAATAAAAATATCACAATGAATGTCTCAAATCAAAATTTAGTAATACCTTTCTTTTGCAACGAAATTTCGTATCGTATTTTGCTTTCTCTTTTCTCAAAATAACAGGCAAATTGATATAGTTTAAACTCCTTTTGATTCTAATGGCACTATTCCTGGTTTGGCTGGCTACGCTAGCTACTAATCTAGAAATATTCCCCAGAGAGTCACTTGGGGATAGAAACACGGGTGGACTACCTACGTTGTTAGAATAAATCAATTTGGTAATTTAAAAAGTATTAATTTAATGTATCGAGTATGTATATGGAAATTTCTGTTTCCTTATTCATGTTCATTTATCCAATAAAATATTTTCATAATCTTTGCCATCATAATTCTAAAATTTTTTGAAGCTAACATTCTAACATTCTTTAAGACGTAAAATATTATTATCTATATTATTTTCCCGTTCTATCAATCTGATTTTCATATTTTATTTTGATACGGCAGTCCAAACTTTTCTTCAAATTACCATTTAATCGCTAATATCGATAATATTCGACAGCAAATTCATTAAATCTAAGCCTATTCTTATGATTTATATGTAAAAATTTCAAAATTCTGTCGATGTCCCACTGAAGATATTTAATATAAGAACAATATTCTTCATTTGCCACTTTTGATGGATTTAAATTTGCATCGTTTAATAATTTTTCAAATTCTCTTAAATATGCTAAAAATGCTGTGGCAATTTTGATATGGTGCACCATTTTATAGTGAGAATATTCAGTGAAAAATACTACCTAAATAATGAGAGGTTCAAAAAAAAGTGATATGCTTTAGGAACAGATTAAGAATAATGCATTTTTTTGCCATAAAATCCTATCTTTCAATTTGAATTTATTAAAATTGGCAAAATAGTAAAAAATAAAGCTCTAATAGTATTTGACATCTCATGTCATAAAATAAACCAAAAATTCACCAAAAAAAACCATGTTACCATGTTAATAACTCAAATTATCACATATATTCATTGCTGAACTTGGCATATTAATATTTCTCATAACTGCTTAGTCTCGTTGGATTAAGCAGCAAGCAATTTGCAATTTTTAGATTTGTTGCTTCCGACTTTTTGATTAAATTTTATGATAATGAATTTTTAAATTCATTTAAATTCATAAGAAATAAATATTTACTGTTTTTGAAAATTTTTCTTTTTCAAATTTCGTAAATTTAGAAAATTCTTCACAAAATTTTTCCATCTGATTTCGTTAATTTTTATATATTTGTTAAATATTTTCATATGAAAGCTTGTCGAAAATCTGCTAAATTTGGATTGGCCTTTGGGATTGGCTTTAGGAAATTGGATCTAGAAATGCAAATTCCATTAAAGCATTTAAAAATTAAAAAATTTTTTCCTTCCAGCAGGCTATAACGGATCTCCTGTAGTATTTTGCCATCATAAATCTAATATAAGCCAATCAAAACGGACATATTAATATCTCGTGGCGTTAACTCCTTTTTATATCAGCTCACTGGTTCTAGGTTGACAAATTCTGCTGCCTATCATGGCAAGGCTCTATCGCCAGAGATCCACTAGCATAATATATGAGAAATGCACTTCCATTCCACGAGCAGGAATCAAACCCATATGTGAAGTCGAAGTGGCTATCATTCTACCACACTATCTTCATGGATAACATAAAAATTAACCTAAATAAACAAAAAAATTTTAAACGAAAAGCTAAAACAATTCTGACCACAGACAATATAGCCCCAAATGAAGGAATGCTGAATCATGCCGAATTAAAAAATATTCTTTATTTCATGCGAAAGACTATTTATGGGACCACAAAAACGGAAATGGATTCTAACGAGCAGATTACTCATCAAATCAAGTATCGATCAAGGATCAATGAAAAGGAGGTTGGTAAGGTAATTTTTTACAAGTCAGATTGCGTCGGTAGTTTAGTGGCAGTATTATTACAATCTGTTGAGAACGAGTTGTTGATTGGTTTGGGTTCGAGCCTGGCTGGTGTTGATTGGGGAATGTCGAAGAAAAAGTACTTTCCATCTAAACTTAACCAGTGTTCAGTGGTCGAATATTCGGCCGTTATATGGGCCATATGGATTCTATTCCTGGTTGACACCATAATGTCACGAAAAAAACGGGAATATTCCGCAAAAAATTATCATAAATGCTCTATTGCAGCCATGCACCATGCTTTTTTTTTGTTCTTTATCAACTCTTAGATAAATCTACTTAGTAGCATGATAAACCATTAAACTTGAATAACTTGAATAATTCATTTATTTCAAGAAATTTGTTTTAAAAAATTATTAAGAAATTAGGCAATAAAACTTAATCTTAACGCGAGAATATTATTTCACTACAATAAAAAAATTCTGTGAATTAAAATAAAAAATTTTTGCGGAAAAAAAGCAAAAAAACTATTGATCTCGGCCCCATATACAAATACACCCAAAAGACCCCAAATACACCTTTAATAACAATTTTAGAAGGATATAATTCGTAAAACCAATTCGTAAGATTCCTTTGCGGTAAGCGACATCAGTTGAGCAAATAAATGAATTAATCCATGCTAAAAAACATGATCCATGTTTTTTCTTCTACGGGCACCAATTAGATCTCAAAAGGTCACAAATAATTCAATAATTAAAAATAACAACTTTTCGTGGCAATTCATTTTTTGCTGTGGCCTGAAAATATTTATTTTTTTCTCTATTATTGAGTTTGTTTTTCTTTTGCGGAGAAATGCCTTCTGAAAACCACTATTTTACCCATTTTAATAATTAACGGTAATTAAGAATTCCGGTTTAGAACTGAGGCAGTATAGATTTTATCACTTTTATTTATTAGGAAAAATTGGAAATTCAGTGTTGGAAAATTTTTTCACTTAAATAGTATAATTATCGATGCTAGGCTTTGATTTCTGTAGATTCAGCTCAACTTAACCAATGCTCATTCAAAGGTCATTGAAAAAGTATAATAAGATTGTATTTTTTGGCAAAAAAGGTTATTTATTTATTATTTTTCTCATATATCATAGTTATTGAAAATGACAACACCCTTAAAAAAAGCTTTAGTCTTAAGAAATCTATTTCTGAAGATGAAACCAAAAATTTGACGGGCAAACTTTTTTCCATAAAATGAAAACGTTCAAAAGAATTTTTCAATTATTCTTTTACTAACTCTACGGGCTAAAAGATTTTTATTTATGTTGTCATAAATTATAAATACCATAAATACCATATCAGAGTTTATAAGTTAGGTCAAATTCAATTTGATTTGCACCAAAATTTTTTTTTATTTGTATCGAAATTTCAATGATTGTAAAGAAAAATTTAATTTGTCTAGCTTCTCATAGCAAATTCGAACTTAAGCGTATAAAATAAATTCATGATTTGATGGCAAGGGCCGTATTAAATTTAAAAATGGCCAAAAATATGTTGTAATTTCGTTCCCAAAACATCCCTATCACATTTCAGACAATTTTTTTAAAATTTGATAGTCGATTGATTCATTTAAATAAGTGTTGACATTAAGGAAAATCGTAAATTTACTGCCAATAGTAAACATCATTAAGCTTGTCTTAACCATTTTTTCTCCAAATTTTTTATATGATATGAGAAACCAACTTATTCTAGCTGGGATTTTGCATTTCAGGGAAAATTGGGAAAGTTCCATGAGAAGCCAGGAGTTTGGCTATGAACTTATTTCCATAGGAAAAAACCATCACTATTAAAAATTGATTCTTGCATCTTCAATAATTGTATGTCAAATTCGACACTGAAAATCTAAAATATCATCCATCTAAAAAAAGTTTTCCAATCATTTCCAATATAAATTCTTTATTGCAAGTCATCAAATTAAAAAAAAGACAAATTTTCTCAAAAAATTAATTTCTTTTGACATCGTTGCATGAGGCACCAACTTTAAACATTTGTCGTCTTGCTGAAAAATGAAAAATTTTCAGTGCAATTCAAACAGTTCGTCAAATGAAATCTCTTTTTATCTTATTTTGTATGCATATTTATCTTGTAAGTTGAATGCTATAAAATATTTTATGAAATTTGCGAAAAGAAAAATAGTTAGAAGCTGAGCGATAGCAGCTTGAAAAGTTCATTTCTCCAATATTCTTCAAACGAAACAGGTTTTCCATTGAGCAGTTATCATTTTTTATTTAATCACTTGAATTTTGATTGAATGTCGATTACACCCATTCAAGATGTCACCGAAAACAAATTGAAATTTCCGTACATCATCATCATCCATTAACATGGTCGGAATCGAAATTAGTTGCTGGCCGTTGTCAAATTAAAATTCAATTAATCTCATTATTTCATATCTATATTAGTTATTGGTTTTAGTTCCAGCCTTTTTTCACTATTTTCAATTAAAATTCTTCATTATGAAAAAGTTTTCTGGCCTATATCCTCTTGTTTGAATTAAAAATTGCGGAAATCATTTTAATATCAAGGTCATAGAAGAACCTACGAAGTTCAGATACATTAGGCTCAATGTTTTATCAATATCCTTGATTTTGATACTATGTTAATTTTCCAGTAGAAAAAGAAGGATAAAAAAGTTTGGCCTTAGAGAGATTTAAGAAAACCTGCTCTAAGGTCCGGCATCTTATCTATTACCCATAGAGACCCATATATAGTATTGGTAACTAATATTATTAATATTATTAATATATTATTAATTAATATTGTTAATCCATTTAATTCATTCATGATAATACAAATATGATCATAGGAATGAATTAATTAAGATCCATCCCATCCTATAAGATAAATCGTACTAGAGATAAATTTTTAGAATTAAAAAACGAGTATTAATTGGAAATGCTATTAAAATTTAAAGAGTTTTATATTTATTACCACATAATGCTATTATTTGCTATAATTCTTATAATGCTTATTTTAGATTTGATAAATGTGGTTAAACTCTTCATGAAGGTTAATGCTTAACATACAAATTTTGAACAAGATTTCTAATTCATCAGCGACATGGACTTCGATTCTTTTTTAGCTGAGGTATTCAAGTATCCAACGTCAGGAATAAGCTGACAATATTTTTTGAAATCCTATAAATATTAACGAATGAATGAATATTTTGCACGTAAACTTTGAAAAAACTTTAAGTTATATAGTAATATTTAATTTTAAACATCAAAAAACAAAGAATATTAAATTAGAATAAAAATTAATTCAGAGTTTAGAAATAGTTTTAGTTTTACTTTTCGACATTACCAATATTTAATTTATTTCATTACCAGTATTACTAAGTCAAAAGTATATATTTTGTGGGAAGCTAGTTTATTTTTTAGGCAAACATGATAAATGCATTTAAACATTAAAAGAAAGGCGAATTAATAGAATTATTGATTACGAACTGAACAAGGGAACCAATATTCAATGATAGGTCGTTTTACGATTTCGACCACCTGAAACTTGAGTGAAAGTTTGAGTGAAAGAAGCCAAGAATTTAAAACTCCACTACATCTAATATAAATTCACAAAAAAGGCCTATGTTTATAAAATGCTTCAATTTACTAAGTAATATGAACTAGTGGTTAGCGTTTATCATTTTTATTTAAGCTCTCTCGGCTAGTAAAAAAATTAAAAAAAAATTCACATGGAAAAAATTCATTTGGGAATCATTTGGCGATAGAACGCCAGCTCCACCCGTACTTTTTGTTGACAGGCTTACACTTGTCGGAAGCAGGGATTTCGGATCATTATTAAATTTCGAGAACTTTATTGCGATTTATTATTGTTTATTATTATTTATTAATGTTAATTGTTAATTATTATAATGTAAATTTTTTATACAGGTGGGTGACTTTGGAATTTACCAGACAGTGCTTTTTTTCTTAATTTGCTTACCAGCAAGTTTGCCATCTGCTTTTTCGGCCTTCAATCAGCCATTTGTTGTTGGAGAACCCGTTCATAATTGCAAATTCCCTACGAATCGTGAGGATCTCAAACCAATAGCAGGTTTTGCATCGCAAGTAATAGTTGAAAATAAAAAAATTTTCCAAAATATTTTGGAGTTTATATTGACTTTATTGGTAATTTAAAGGATGACTTAAGCTGTTGGCAATATAACGAAACGGAAGTTGACCTTTTAAAAAACTTGAGCATTGAAGATTTCAAGGAAGCTAGAAAAGAACTGAAGTTGATACCATGTCAGTACGGATGGGATTATGATAACTCAACATATATCAATACGCTCGTCACAGAGGTAATTTTAATTCTATCAAAGGTAATTCTATCAAGAAAAATTTGGAAATAGTAGTTCGGAAAGAAAGCAAAAAATTACAAAATATAAAGCCACTTATTCTTGTTCATCATGACAATTTAACTGGTTGTTGCTGATATCCACCAGTCCTTCTATCTCTGTGGCTAAAGGATCTGATCCTAATAATAGCCAGTAAAGCCAGTCGAACCACAAATGGCTACTGCTGTCACTGCTGTCATAGTGGAGGAAAGAAAGGCATTTAATTGCATAAATCTGAAGTATCGAAACAGATTAAATAATATTAATCAATATTTAAATTTAAATTTTAAATTTTTTTAAAAATTGAAACAGTATCTAAATTCATTTAAAATTTAATTTATTTAAAAAGACGAGTATTGAAGACGAGTATTTCAAGGAAGTTAGAGGACAAGTTAAATTGCTAGCATATCAATACTGATCTGAATTTTTCCATAATCTATGCATATCTAAGGTATAGACATCAAAAAATAATCGCTCACCTTTTCTGGTTATTAGAAATTTTTGCCACTTGGCGATAGAAGCACAAGTGAGTCAGCATTATCCAAAAGATCCAAAAGCTATGAATTCTACCAGAATTTCTAAAAAGTTTACTCCTATTCAGTTCAATCTGGTTTGCGATCAAAAGAATTTAATCGATTTGACTGGCACAGCGTTCTACATTGGCAGTTTCATCGGCAATATCGTGTTTGGTCACGTAGCTGATAAGTGAGTTTCTCAAAAATCGCTGAAATTTTTTTGCAATCTGAATTTTTTTATTTTAATTAATTTGTATTTGCCTTAATTACTTCTATTACCAGTTTGTGTCAAAGAAGAAATAGAAATAAGAAAAAATGAGGAAATTTCGGAGAATTATAAAACCAAAGTGATTCGTAATTACAAAAAACATAAGCGAAAGCGAAAAAAAAGCAGAAAACAATAATGATAAATAATAATAATACCAATAATAATAATAATAATGGTAATGGTAACGGTAATAATAATGGTAATAGTAAAAGTAATGAAGTAATGACAATATAATAATGTAATAAAAAAATAAAAAAAATAATAATAATAGTAATACTAGCAATACAATGGAACCAAATAGTGCACTGCAGTTCTCATTTCTGAGCACTGATGCTGGCGTTCTCCAATTAATTGTGTCATTCAAAAATTTGGGTGATGCTGGTGATTTATTTATTGCAAAATGATTTCAAAACAATGAAACAATGACAAAATTTGTCTGGTCCTACAAGCCAGTAGACTAGGCCTTAGAATCAAAAATGACGAGCACTTTTAGAAAAAAATTGTAATTTTATGCAATTAAATCTTAAACCATCATTTATGAAAAAATTATGCAGGAATTACAAATCTTTTTTCTTGACCGAATTTTCACCGAATCAAGTTTTTTACTGGTTTATTTCCTTCAGCCTGCTTTTTCCAAGATGTTTTGGACTAATCATTTTATTGCTTATTTGCATCAAATACAAGAAATCTTTAAAAATTTTAAATAATCGATTAAGAATTTGAAGCAGTTTTTAACCTTATCAAGATCAGACCTGGCTATTTTGAGATTTAAAGGTTGTTTAATGTGGCCTAGCATAATAGCCTTAATAAGCTATAGAGAGAATAAAATTTTGAATACACGACAGAACATCGTGCTCAAACTGTTAAAAAAATTATTTGAAAGTTTTGTTGCTTTTTTATTGATATCATTCTTTATCATCTGAAATATATTTTTTTTAGGTTTGGCCGTCGCGTCTCATTTTTTATAATTTTGCTTACGCTTGTGGTATTCGGTTCGGCCAATGCATTTGCACCAAATATTGAATCATTTATTGCATTACGCTTCTTGACTGGATTACCTTTTCCTGCATTGTTCCAAATACCATTTATTATTAGTAAGAAACACTTCGAATTTAATCCATAATATTTTCTTAAAAAATATTTTCTTAAAAAAATTACGTTGGTTCCTTTATTTTATTTATTTTATTTGTATCAATATATTTGTCTATTCGACCTATAAAGAAAAAATTAAAAAAAAAAGAATTTTCATAAATTTGAATTTGAAATATTGATGGCATACTTATTTTTAGGCATAGAATTTATGGGTGAATCGGGTAGAGTATTCTGCGGACTCATGATTGATGCATTTTTTGGTTTAGCAATGGTACTTTTGGGACTCCTAGCGATGTTTGTTCGTAGATGGCGACTGCTTATTTTTTTATGCAATGCCCCATTCGTCATACTTTTCTCATATTACCTGTAAAATTATTTCTTAAAAAATTATTCCAAAGAAACTTATGACTTTCTGTTGGTATCGATTTTACATATAACGCCTGTCAGCGAAGCTAAGAACCTGTTTCTTCATTTTTTAAAGTTAAACTAAATCGCCCGAAAAGTCGTTTCAGAGGAATCCATAATCTTCTACTATTTTTTTAATAAACCACAAAAGAACCACTTGCATGAATTTTATCAGTTCCATTTAAAATCAGAAGAATCAAAAAATAAATAAATATTTTTTCGAGCATTTTAGTTTCTTACCTGAATCTCCACGATGGTTGGCTTCAGTAGGCAGATTTTCAGAAGCCAAAACTGTACTTTCGAAAATAGCTAAAGCAAATGGCAAGAAAGATGTTGATGTCCATGAATTAATTTTGCAAGTATGTGATTTCACTGCTACAGTCCAAAGAGTTTCTCTTTCGATAAAATTTTTCAACCATTTTGAATTAAAAGATTTTTAATCTTAAAAAAATGTGTGCAAAAATACCTCTATATTTCACAGTATTTTTCCTTTAGATGGAGAGAAACAGATATTCTATTGGTGATACGAAAGAACACACCCTATATGACTTATTCAGAACGCCAAACTTGCGGAAAAAAACACTTATCGTCACATATATCTGGTTATATATTGCTTGCTAAGAAATTAAGCTTGGTGACATGGAACCATTTTTGTAATAAAATTTCATTTAATTGTCATATTTTATTGAATTTGGACACTCATATGATTGCAATTAAGCTACAACTTTGAACAAGGCCTTGTCTGTAATAAATTTTCATTCATTTCAATTTCAGGTTTGTCAATGCTGCAGTATACAATTGCATGACTTTAAATATATCCAATTTGCCTGTTAATGACTACGTATCGTTCATAATAAACGGAGCAGTGGAACTGCCTGCTTATTTCATTATTTGGCCTCTATTAAGTCTGATAGGTCGTAGATGGAGCCTAGCCTCATCTATGTTATTAGCTGGTATAGCCTGCGTCTCAACAATGTTTGCGCCGCCTACTACGAGTAATTTCAATTTGATTTACAAAGTTAATATTGCAAAATTATGGAATATAAGTAATTTATTTTGGCTAAATTTGTATGCTATTCCTTTATCATGAAATGAATTCGGCAATACGATGATTGATTCAATTTTTAGCACTTTACCTCCATTGTTCAGGAGATTCAGGTTTCCATAATTAGTAGGACATTTGAAAAATGCTCGAAAATTTTAAGACGATTGGTTTTTCCATATGTAAAACTTGGCGTTTCAATCATTCTTCATGAAAATTATATATCGGATCAGCTTTAAGTTGCATATAAGAACAACATATACTAAAGGCATAAGCAGCTTTACATTATTTCAAGATATTAGGGTATTGATATCTGATACTTTATTATCTGAAAGGCAATGATGTCGTGCAAATACTTGAAATAATTGCCTGCAACGAGATGACCAAAGGAAATATGGAGGCTTTGAATGTAAAGACGAGGAATGTCCTTATAATGTACAGAAATTTTTATCTCCAACTGTAATATCCAAGGATCATACACCAATTAAAAAGACTGGTGAGGCTTGGTGAAAATCACTGTGTTGGAGACCGAAGTAAATCAGTAATGTGGATGCATCAGTAGGATGACACCAAAGCATAAGCTCTTGAAAGAATGCCTGAAGGATCTACAGGAGTTAGAGAAAAACCAAGCAGATGAAGTGTCATGGCAAAGCAAGGCTCTCCAATGAATGAAAAATTTCATCAGAGTTTGGAAAAAAACTGGATCAATAAACGGCACTGAGCATTGACCATAACAGCTACTGAGCACAAGGTTTATTGAAGCAGGGATCTGCCATATCAGATAGAAATTTAGGTGTAGGCGAGGATGGCAGAATTTAAGTTACATATAAGAGCAACATATACTAAAGGCATAAGCAGTAGCTGGCATTGTCTGCAGAATATCTGCTAGCTATATAGTTTAAGCCCTTACAAAATTAGAGGGAAGATTCGAGAAAAATGTAGAGAATATTGAGACCGAGGTTCTGTGGGTATTCCCTAGATAAAGAAGCGATGGCAAAACAACCAGGTATCTTGGTGATAGATAAAAACCAAAAATCTTCACTTGCGAAAGATATCGCATCAGCAAGTAGTAGGAACATTAGGAAGAAAAAATAAGAGAAACTAAAGAAATAGAAGTGGAAAGAATGGGAAAATGAAGGCCATAGTCCCAGTGGTGATAAGTTATGACTTCCAACAGCTCTCACCATCACTGGTTAAGCTGGTTCCAAGATTAAGATGTTCCAAGCTGCGCGATCTGCTGCTATCGCTGGTAGTAATAGAAGCCATTTCTTTTCCATTGTCTAAGTCAATATATCGCTGATTCTCCTATACCTTCAAAATCTTTCTTGGCTATATCAGTCCAGATTTTGATTGGCCATCACAGGGTTTGGCAAGTAGCGAAATATGCGTCAATTCCTGTGGTGAACAACGTACCCTAACCAGCAAAGGCTACATTCTTTGATAACATTAATACAGGTGATATTTAAGCGACGGTGGATACAATAATATGCGATTTTATCTGCTCGATGAATCTGAACAAACTGTATTTTAGACATGAGTTATCAAAGGCTGATAGCTTCTTAATATCTTCCATATTCGAGTGGATTGTAGCTATGGACACGGATTCTCGCCTTTGTGGTGATTTCGCGACGATTCCATAAAGATTTCATCAACCGTAACATATTTCTGTCTTTTGTCTTAGCTGTCGTTATCAGAGTTACAATCTCATCCTTTGCCATTTAGGATTAGAGCGGATCTAAAATATTTGAAATTGGGCACTTCCTAAACCGGCAATGAATTGACCAAAATAGGTATTTTAATAGCATCTAAGAATATGGAATATGGCGAAAACATTTTCGTTTTATTCATATTGATTTAATTCTCGCTGCAGTTGTTTATATATTGTTTAACACTATTATAATTCATTTCATTATAACTCTCAGTTTCCACAAATATAGATTCTATAGATTTGTGCCAAGGTATGCTGGTAAAATGCCTTTATGAGTCGAATGATCTTCTCTGGAACACCGTCACATTTCATCAGTTTCCAGAGCGGCGCTCTATCAAACGAATCGAAGACAGCTGCAAAATCGATAAAGCAAGTGACGGTGGGTTGCAGATATTTGAAGCAAGCGATTTTCCAGCACTCTTCGTAGCGTAAACATCTGGTCAGCATAATGGCATCCTAATCTGAATCCAGCTTGATTAGGACATATTCTGTTCCCATGTTGCTATTATATGAATTTATTTTAGCAAAAGGAAAATGAAAATTTTTTCGGAGATATCCAGTAGTTTGATTTCTCGGCAATTGTCGCAGTGCGTCCTGTCATCTTTCTTAGTAGAATTGCTTGGCTCCAGTCTTCTGGTATTATTTCCTTTTGCCGTACCAGAGAATATATTTGGAAAAGACCATCTTCTCTGGGAGTTTTATTGGTCTTAAGCTTATGGATTACAGAGATTATTTCCTCTTCTACTGGCTATTTGCAATCGAAAATTTAAAGCTCGAAGAGTGAATCAGTTATATCTGGGACAACAGATGGTAATGTTTGGCCTCAAAAAATTCCTTCCATCTTATGAGATGATCCTTAGAAGCCTTAACAGGCGCCCCATTGTATCATTTTACTGACCCTTTCTCGAATTATAGTCGCTTTGCAAAGAAGGCGAACCAGTTTCCTATTATCCAAATGGCCGTCTCCATTCTCAAGGCTATATAGCTCCAGTAGTGATTTCTGTTCTGCTTTCGTTGTAATTCTTCGAAGCACTCGATAATCAGGATCTCTTGATATTCGGACTTTGGCAGCTTTTTCAGACAGTTGGTTAGTTGCTTACGACACCCAACTAGCGCACTTCCTACTAGTATGCCATAGCGTGGATGTGATTAACTTTCGGAGACATTCTTTAACTTTGGTTTGGATCAGTATTCATTCGTTCCTGAAAAATCATTAATATTTATACCACTGAAATGCTTCAATAATTGGGTTTGAAATGCGATCACTGTCCCCAAATTTTTTAGTTTTAAATAGCTGAAGGGAAATGCTGTTTTTTACGAGTCGTCAATTTTATGCAGATCTTAGCTGGAACCATAATATGGTCAGATCCATGAAGACTACCTGTTTCAGCGCCATGATATGAACAACTATCTAGTACGGAACTTTTCCAAAGGCGACTGACTAAATATAATCAATCTGATTGGTCTGTTGGTTATCCGAGGAGTCCATGTGGTTAAATGTCTTCTGCAGTCCCAGTAGCATTTTTAGTAACGAAAAGTCCACCTTTTTCAACAAAAGAAAGCCTTCTTCATTACCGTACCGCACTCCAATGCCAAATTTACCAATTATTCAGTTCATCTTTCGGCATAAAACCCACACGACCATTCCACTCTCCTCTGACTATAACCACTTTGCCATAATATTAACAGTTGAAATAGAACTTATCCTTACCGTCATAAGCCATAAGCCATAGGCCATATGGCACTCAATGAAAGCCCATAAGCCATAGGCCATATGGCACTCAATGAAAGCGGTCTTTTTCAGACATAACACTTGCTGCGCCATTTCGCTCCCAGTTATCCCAAACACTTCAATGATGTTGCCAATACATCTGACCGGGCAACTACACAAGACCCGACAAACATGGATCTCCGAAAAACAGGCGAGACATCCACACGATATCAAGAAAGAGCATGAACGGTGATCGCTTGCAACATCCATAAGCGTTCTGACGTTTCACGCTGCCACGGCTTCGCTGTGCATGCAGAGAACCTTGATTGGTTTCGAGCAATTATCGTGGCTTGCAAGCATATCACATTTTCAACTCTTGGGGTCTTACTATATCCGGATTGCATACTTATCGTAAGGGCTGAAAGAAACATGCGTTTTGGAGGAAGCCGACGTATGTCAAAGTTAAAAGGATAAAGAGGATATTTAGCCCTTTCATCATAGAGCTTGGGTAGAATTACTGATGAATCCCCACCAGCCATCAGGGTTTTTCATACCATAGAAATTTATTCTTATCAAACTGAATGAAACGGAAAATAAAATTAGTACAGAAAAATAAAATAGAATAGAAAATATAAAGAAAAAATAAGTTAAAAAAAAACTTCTCTTAAAAAAACTAAATTAACTATCACTTCTAAATTAGGAAAATTGCTCCAACCGATTCTAGGACCAAAATCAGAGATCTCTGCCCAGAAAAACGCTAAAGCTAAGATATTGTGCAGAACCCTTAAGTTCTCTGGTAGAGGCTGAAGGTGATTCACAGCACCCACAGGAATGAGAAAAAGTCTTTTATATTCTTTTTAATGTTTGATGAATCTTCCAGTATGACCAATATTTTCAAAAATTCTTTATCTTTCTATAGTATATATAAATTATCAAAAATTAAAAATTAAAATAAAAAATTAAATTAAATTTTTTAAATTAAATAAATTTAAAAAAATTACAGAAATTTAATCCAGAGATTTAAAAATTTCCAAACGCTAATAAGAGTAAAAGAGGATATGAAATAATTTTTCATATTGATTCCATATTACAGAACATCCTTGGGTCGTCGCAGGTTTGGCTTATACCGGCAAATTCGGCATAGCTGCTAGTTTTGCTGTGATTTATATATTTGCGGGTGAGTTGTATCCTACAGTCGTCCGTGCAATTGGAATGGGAATGAGCTCAATGGTCGCTGGTCTGGGTTTGATTCTTGCGCCTCATGTCGTCAGACTTGTAAGTTTTTTAAACTTTTAGACTTTTAATAATTTAGACTTTTAATAATGATAGGGCAGATTTCGTATCATAATTTTTCATCAATTTACTTAATGTATTTCTAATACATATTTGCAAGAATCTGTAAATTTCTTGAATTTTCTGAACATTCATTTGCTTTTTCTCAAATTTTGAGAAAAATGTTTTTGCGTTCTGCCAAGAAACTTAGATAAACTTAGATAATTCTAGGATTTATTTCTTTCGATATAATATCGCGGATCACTTATGATTCCTTAATTCATAAAGTTTTTAATTTGTTTCATGAGTCTCATTACTTAAAGAACAGACAGCCACCTTTTGAAAACAAAAATTATAGGGCGATACACTTAAAATTCTTCCATTAATAATCATGGGAATGGCTTCTGTTTCTGCTGGGTTTACTTCATTACTGCTTCCTGAAACATATGGAGCATCCTTACCGCAAACTTTGCAACAGGCTGAAGATTTTGGCAAAAATGAGAGAATATTCTTTGCCGGTATGCATTTTTACGACCAAATCATCATTAGTTTTTTTAAAGATTAATTTTTTCTCTTGCTTCATTTGCCACAAATTTCTATGGCTTATATGCGACTTTTTGCCACACCAATTTAAATCAATTAGTGAATTTAATCAATCAATGACGCTTGGGGAAACAGACGCTTAAAATCGAGCCTCCATATATTATAAGAAATACCTCTATCCTTTCCTTTTCTACCACCTATAATTTAATCATTTATTATGATATAATGCGGTAAAACTAAAATAGCAAAAGCCCTATTTATTATAAACAATGAACTCAGTGGTTCCATTATTTTAACTTTTATCCTCTATGGTCCATACATTAATATTTAAATCAATGATTGTTTTCAATAATATCAATAAAATTTAAAAATAGAATCAGCGATATTTCAAATTTTCTACGATACATAAATGCTTAAATCAATATAGGACGTCGACGACGGGGACACAGCACTGCAACAGTACCACATTCTAGGCGTAGTTCAGATGAAAAGGGCGAAACTAAAGAAATGTGTGCACTAATTGGCAACGATGAAACAGATGTTAATTCTGTTCATATCTAACTTTTTTTTTAACTATGTCTTCATTAATGGATGTTTGCTCATGTACTTCATATTACTTGTTCCATTAAAATTTCGGTGGCATTGTCTCCTTAGAAAACTAATACCTTTCGTCGGCAAATAAACTTATAAACTTAAAATTATTTCTACCGGATAAAACTCATATTCATAACAACTTTTCACAGTATTTCCTTGGTAAAGAAAGATGCTTTTATTGCCGTTCTCATCCACTGAAAAGAAAAGGCCATGAATTCAATTAAGTTACATAGCTTTTACTAAACTTGATGTTTTCAGTTTTATAATTTTAAAAAAGTTTTTTTGTAAAACGAAAATTTTAAAAAAGCATCAATGGTATATAAGTATAAGTCTAAACGGTCAGCACTCACACCCACCTTTTCTATTTAGCTTCGCAGGCTACCAGCAAGGTTTCAAATTTTCCATTCGGAAGTAGTAAAGGTAGGTAGTATAGGCATCATGTTTTGAATAAGTGGAGGGCAAGAAAGGAATCTTTGTTCAATATTATGGTCTAAGCCACCACCCATATCTTGCTCTATAATATGCAACTTTCTTAGAACATCATTGCAAAATATTACTGGAAAAATCTAGTTTCCCAAAGTTTCTTAGTTTCTTAGCAGAGAAACTATGAAACAATTTTTGATGTGATGATTGTCCCAAATTAAAACTTATATATTTTATATAAACTTTTGTTATTTGATTTGATTGGGTGCATCCGTAATAAAATTGAAAGTAAGATACTATATATTTAGGTATGCAAATTTTTGTTACTTCAAATTTAATCTAGGAAAATAGGAATAAATATTTTTGGTAAAATTTCAAATAGATGCTAAGAAAGGCGATTTAAAAATATGCCACAAAAAGCTATTAAATAAATAAATACAAGGATGATGATATTGTTAAAAGAGCGATAGCAATATAATGACGATCTCCTTATCATTTAAATGTTTTGCAAAATGATCAGAACAATTTATGGAAAAATTAAGCAAGAACACTGATATTTATGCGAAGGGAGGAAGCATAGCACCACATATGACAAATGTAGAAAGGCAAAAAAATGAATATATAGATGGATATTTAAAAAAGTAAATGAGACTTTTTTTTCAATAGCAAAAAAATTTTCGATTTTCTTCATACAATTTAATAAAATTCAAAAGTGAAATGCAGTAGATTTTTTATTTCTTTTTTAAGCAGAAAACTGGGCGACAAATTTAAAAGAATTTTTAATATGAAAAAACCGTGATAATAATGATGATAAATTTACGTTACTTCAACAATAAGTTATTAAATTGTATTTATAATTGTATTTTTCAGCAATATTTTTTCAGCAATATTTCAGCAATATTTTTAAATTTTCATTGCTTCTTTCTCCAATAATTTCAATATTCCTGCTATGATAAACGTATATTTTTAATTTTCTTTCTTCTACGATTCTAGCCAATTTTATTTGAAGTATTTTAAAATCGATATTGGTTTGCATTTATATATTTGCATTTGCTGATTATAATAAATTATATGAACAGGTAATTGCCCACAAGGCCTCATTTACGACCTAATTATTAATTAATGTTAATTAATGTTGATTATTAATTATAAATATTCGAAATGAAGAGGAAATCATTAAATCTAGATAGATGCATTGTTGGCAGGATAGCGGAGTAGACGATGGCTCAGAATGATATGAACACAAGGGAAAAAAGCAAGTTCCGGATGATCCAATTATATTTCTACGGCTAAGTGACTGCTTGGCAAGAATTTATAAGCAAAATAATAGCTAGCAGAAGCGAATTAAAAATAGAACCCTTTGTTTAGCTAGATACAATAAATTTTGCGGCAATTTTTTTGTTACTTTCTAGGAAAAATGGAATGAGGCTCCTAGTTAAAATCGTTTTAAAATTATAAAAGTAATTCCATTTACATTTTGTTGATCATTTTATTCATATAGAATGCCTAATATAACATTATAACATTATGCGCTCATAAAGTTTGCGCAATCATTATTAATAGAATGTGACAATTTTACAACAGAGAATTATTTATGTCTAAATTGGAACAGTGATCTGGTGGATCTTCAGAATCATCCAGACCTTCCTAAGAAACAACTAGCCAGAGGCAATTGTTTGGCATATAATTTAAGCAATAGGCATTTGGCTACACTACCAATCAATAATGACATTTGAGATGAAGCGATTTGTTTATCTTATCCTTAAAAAGTCATTTAAGGTTCCTAGATTCAGCCCGATTATAATGACAGGCTTACTTCCATCAAAAGGCTGGAGTAAGGTCTGTAATAACTTGTCCTTATTCATTACCATTACCATTCACTTAGCTGCTATCCAATTTTTTTTCTGAAATTGCCTAAAATGAATAGACTTTGAATATAAAATTAATATTTGCAAAAATTTATCGAAAATTATTTTCATTTTTTTTTTGAAATAACAATGCTTTTGCATTGATGGCATTATTAAAGGGAAAAAAAATGATTAAAGTCATATCAAATTCTAACTGCCATTATCAATGATACAACAGCCATTAAAATGAAACTCTCCAATCGATTACACTTTCCTTTTAATGAATATTTTTTTTAAATTTCTTAAATTTCTTTCATTTCTGTTTTTGGCTGTTTTGTTTAATGGGTGAAAAAACCTTTCAAATTTCAGGATTTTCGATGAGATCTTCTTTTCAAATTTTTTTCCTCAAAAAATTGTTATTTGGCTAAATTTTTAAATAAATTCTGTTGCTATTGCTTAGCCCAGTTTTATTCCCCCGGCGAAGAGAACTCATTAATATAACCAGTTGGAACCAAGTAGGATGAATCATCAATAAATGCAAAAAAACCATAATAAAACCAATTAAAAATTAAATTTAATCGAGAAAATTACTAAAATTATGGAAGTTTTTATTTTCGAATTCAGAGTTATTTGCAATATGGTTTTTTTCTTGCAACATTAGGTGATTGTGAAAATATTTAGGTTGATTTTTCAAGCTAATAGGGTTCAGCATAAGTGCTGGAATTTTTCAAGCTGGAAGTGTAAACGTTGGCATCTGCAACATTTACATATATCGCCAAATGACTTCTTGGCAAGAAATTTCTTAACAGTTGTAACAATCGGCGAATTACAAATGAAGAGCTACATATTTTTTAAATTTATTTTGAACCTTCATGAACCAAGATTTCAAGAATAAATTTGTTATACTTCATTGAAATAAAACTTTTTTGTAGATTTTTTGAAAACTGAAAGCATTAACTTTTGAAGCAATCCAGCTTATGTTTTGATATAAAGTATGAATGGGTAGTGGTTCAGATTGTTATGTGTAGAGGCATTATCCTTCCACTTTCTGTTCTTGATAAACTTGCTATTAAAAAGGCCAAGTGGTACTGATAACCCATGTATAGTTCCATCAACAAGTGATTTTCTAATTTAAATTTCTAACCATACTAACCTACGTAGTTAACCAGAAATGATGAGCGTTAACCATTTACCATGATAATTCTTTATTTATTATTTATTATCATATATTTTCTTCGAATGAATTCCATAGTTTTCTTTGTTTGGTGGCCGATCACGATTAATAACGCTAGTACCAACCATTTGTTGGTGTTTCCGATGATGGTGTTTTCGTAATCTATAAAAAAAAATAATTCTTATAAAATAATTCTTTTGAAAAGCACTGCTTTTTTATTTTCAAAATATGAAACTTCTGAACGGTTTTAATCAACCATACTATGCCTTTTGTCAACAGCGGAATTTTTATAACTATTTTATTGCACCAAAAAGACATGGTTATTGATAGTCAAGCTAAAAAACTAAGTAGGCTGGGTAAATTAAGACTTATTAAGACGTTTTGTATTTCATTCAAAAATACGGATTACGAAATCGATTAATACAATTTTTTTCTTTGCGATATTTTGTAGAAAAGTAGAATAGCAAAATATTTTAATAAGATTATCGCCTTGTGCGTTAAGAGTTCCACTTTTGCATTCAACAGAAGCAAACCTGCCATTAAGGAAATTCGGTTGCTGGCAATCTAATAATTCCATTGCCAATAACCCTCTGGCAAAAATTCTAATCGCACTAAGAGCGGATTTAAGAGCGAAATGGCAATAACTCTTACTTTATTCTGCGCGTTTTTTCTGATTAAATTTTCCAACAATTTTTTCTATTAATCAATTTGCGAACGTTAGCAATTTATTTTTCCTTGCTTCCCTCTTTTGATGCTCATTATTTGTCAAATGATTTTTGTGCATTAATTTTTGATGACATCTTTTTAATAGAAATTCGTTCTTTGAATAAAATGTAAATATCAGTCAGCTCAAAAACAGATGTACGACTCAAAAGCAAAGACAAATATTTCACGCATTATTTTTTTTCAAATATTTTTTCTTTCCTTTTATTTCATTAACTATGCGATGACGAGCCCAAAAGCCAAGTAATTTCTGCCTAATTTTTCAACATTTTTCTTCTAAACATTTGCACTTTACCTAATTACTTATTTGCTAGCGTTTTGTAAGAAAAATACTTTTTTTGACGATCAATGGTTTGGATCTTGTCTTCAACAAACCAGCAACACACCTGTGCTTCCACCATTGAATGACTCTGGCAATGATTCAATTTATAATCATATTAAGACCACAGCTAAAGAAACGAGTTTAACCAGATATATTCAGTGCTAAGAGCCTATTTCTTGCTTAGAATATATGTGGAAAATGTCGATTTATTTTATTACATTTCACTTTTCTTCTTTTCAGGTTTTTTTGCTCAGTTTCCTTTAACATTTCCTTTATTATTCATATACATTATTTTTCTCCAGAAAAAACAATAGTTGGTTATTTTTTAAGTGATATTTCATTTATATCCGAAAAGTTCAAATGAGATTCCTGAAACAAGATTCACATTCAATTTTTGTTAATTCGTGACACCTTTGACCGCCAGTAATTATAGTCTAGGGCAAAAAATTCTGTCTTATACTATATTTTATACTTTTTCAAATTTTCATTTCTACATTTTTATTTGCAATAATTCTAGACGCAGAGACGTAAAAACAAAGAAAATGATTCTTTTGCAAGAATTTTTCATAAACAAATTGCTATTTAATTTTTAAATAATTTCTCTTCCTCTTCCTTCTACTATTTTCGTCATTTCTCATCATTTCTGGTTCAGTTGGCTCAGTCAAAGTCACAGGCAGAAATAACCGAAGAGTATTTGCTTTCGTTGTTCGGTTCAAGTATCATGGGTTTGGTTTTCCACCTTGACGGGAATAAAAAATCTGCGTAATGCTATTGAGCCGTTCTATCACCGAATGATTCCCTGGTAAAAAATTTTTAGCCCTACTCCATCCAGTTCCTTACTATTTAATCTTTCTTTCTCTATGGGCAGATAGATAGATTATTGTCAAAGAATGAAAGCCCTTCACCAGAAGATCATCACTTGCGATCACTGGAAGAAAGAAATAAAGCCGGGTTTTTGCACCAGTATAAAATGACATGGTCTTGACTGAAGTAATATATAGCATTCGATTATAGAATAATCGATAGAAAATTTTTTTGAAAAATATTTCTGTACTGAAATCTACAAAAAATAAAATGAAATGTAAAAAAAATATAGTTTTTTGCAGCAGAATCTTGAAAATATTTATTGAAAATAGAAATATTTCAACTTTTCCTTTAATTTATTTGATGCCCTCCATAAATCGCACTTTTTTCCTGTTAATTATCCGAAAGTTGACCGGAAAAAAATTTCAAGTCTGAAATCCATTATTATCCAATATTATCGCGCCGTAAAACATGTTTTTCACATGTTTTCGCCAATTATTTTAAAAATTTGCGTATTTGCAGCAGGATGAAATCGATTTTCCATTTGTGCAAAGTACATTGTTGCTAAAATTTCAAAGGAAAGACGAAATTACGAAACGAAGAGAGAATAAACTTATCGCTGCGCAAAATCACTTTGGTTCATTCGCTCCAAATTTGCAGACAGCCATTTTAATTTCAATAGAATCCGAAACATTCGGAAAATTTTTAGGAGAGTTTTTCCTACAAATTCAAGGAGCTTAACAGATAATGATACGACAGTGAATACAGTTGTAATAATATTGATTGATATTTGTTCCAAAGTAGGACGAAATTTTTGCACCATCATTTTACGTTTTAGCATTTGCAAGATAGCTTAAAGAATAAAGAAAATCATTACGAATACATTAAGCATCTTTCCTGTTATCAGATTTAAGCCATAACTGCGCATATTGTTGCGATTTCGTTGAATTCCTGCTATTCTTTTATTAGCCTACTTTGAATGATTCATGGATTTGTGATTAAAATTTGCATTATTTACAAGTTCAGATGTTTAATTCGATTTTTAAATAATTTCACCATGTAATGTGAAAGAATTAAGCAGAAAAGAAATTTTATGGATTACGGATTCGTGAGTAATATTTTATCTACAATTATTAATTGTTATTTAATTACAACTTCAGATAGCTCGTATTTCGTGAGACAATTTAAGTTTTTTCTCTGGCAGAATATGTTAAATAATTTTTGAAATTTCTATGCTATATATATATATATATATATATATAAATTCCATTAATTTTTTTTGTGAAATAGTACAGTAAAACGATAAAATTTTTCGTTTTTCTCTCGTTCATCTTCGATAATCTTTCCATTAAATTTTTTATCATTAAAATAATACGCTTTATTTTCCTTGCAAATTTCATGAAATTATTATAATTCATAAAAACTTCTTTATAAAATATTTTTAAATGAATTTGAATGCAAATGAATTTATAATACGCATTAACTCATGAAAAAGTGAAAAAAATCAGATCAATGGGCTCAACGTCATGAAATATGCAAAAATAATTCGATTTCAGTCGCTATCCATGAAACGTATAGTTGCTGGCCGAATCGCTTTCAGTGATAGGTGGATTTTTTTATTCTAGGTCCACGTTTCTTCCAGTAAGATGAGTCAGATCTATATAGCTTAAATGAATTAAGTTTCAACAAGAGTTTTAATAAGTTTTAACAAGTTTTCATTCGTAGGAGCTCATCTATGTTATGGTATTGAACTCTTTTATTCGAAGAAATTGTATCTATCTATCTCCTAATGCTTGACCAAGTAAACAAATTTGTTTCTATAAAGCGGTAAAAAAATCAACCATTATACATCACAGATTAGTTACAAGTTAGTTACAGATTTTTTTGGGTTATGCTGAATTTTGTGGCTAGTTACAGATTTTACAGTTAGTTACAGATTTTGTAGTATTTATTTCGGGCTAAAAATGAAAAATTTTCTGCATTCTCAATTTTTTAAAAGATTTAAAGGGATTCTTTAGTGAAATTTTTATGCAAGTACATGGTGAAAGAGTCATTTAACAGCATAAACTGCGATCTGAAAAAAATGAATTTTACTGATGTCCCTTTCGAATTCTGAAAATTCAATTTACTTTTTGAAGACTGAGGAATATCTTTCGTCAAAGGGAATCGCTACAGGGTTTTTATTTTTCTTTTTTCCATTTTCTTTTCTAGAATTCTAGATTTTCGTGTTATGGTGTCAAAAAATTATGCATATATTAATAGACTTCATCGAAAGTGTAAAACTGTAATTTTGAAATACCTTTTTCCTTCGAAAAACTGGTGGATTAGGAGGATTTTTTTCTACAAACTTTTTATAAAATTTTTGATGAGTTATTGTTCTATTATTGGTTTAATACTATTATAAGCCAAACCGAAAAAACAACCAATAGACCTTTAGCATATATTGAAGGGATAAAGCTAAAATTTGTCAGACGAACAGTGATCTTGAAATTTTGCTTTAAAATTAAGAAAAATGCCAATGAAAGCATTATATATTGAAATATATTGATAAATAATATATTGACGAAAAATTTTCAAAAAGCAGTGATTCATCAGTTCCTTCTAAATCTTCAAGTCTCACCTTAGTACTTGTGTTAAGCACTTAATGTAAGCATAACTATCACCCAAAAAGATACTTTTAATGTAATTAAGCATGAGTTTGACAACTATCTTTCTATAACTTCTATAACTTGCTGCCACTTCTCTTGTTATCTAACAGGAAATTCTCTTCCCTATTCCCATTCATTTTTCAAACTGGTTACCTTTTCTCGAATGTCTCGAATAGATAGGATGGATTGAAATTTTTAGTTCCATATATAATAGGAATGAATAACATAATACACTTTAATAAAATTGAGTTTAAGGTTAAAATGGACTACAGTAACGACAAGGACCCATTCAATCCATGAATCCCTGAATCTCAGAACAGTCATATTTTTCTTCTCTTTATTGAAATTAATCCCGTATTGAATTATTTTCTGGTATTTAGAGAATTTTTTCTTGAGCTGTATATATCCACATTTTGATGAAATTCATCATATTCATCTGATGAAAAAAGTGGAATAAAGAGAAATTTGTTTCAAGGCATCTATATCGTATTTCTATTCTAATGATTTGGCCTTGGCTGTATGATTGGATCATATATTTTGCTACATTTTCTACCATAATCTTCGTTTCGATCACAAAAGTTGCCATAAATATACTGGAAAAAAAAACACCACCATCTTCATATCTCCATCGCCATACCTCATTTTGTTGCGTTTATGTCATAGTTTTATTAGCTCATTTGTTGGCTAATTTTTTGCTCAGCTAGCTCTGGTGCATTTTACTGACGTGGTTTTTGCTCACATTTAGCACAATACATGCTATATTTTTTCTAATTCTCGCCTTTGCTTGATTTAATATAATTTAATATTCTATAGTGATTCAAGTCTTCATTACACTGTAAAGGCCACCACTCATGTTATGAGATATTCTAATAAGAAATTTGCAATACCAACTTTATTGATGCGATTTTTTGATTCATTTTTTCTTACTTTATCATTTTTCGTTGAAAAAGTATTTTGCAAAAATTCAACAAAAATATTCCGCTATAGTCGGCTTTTTTTGCCAATCTAACCATGAAATCCTAAAATTACAATTACAGTTAAATTACAGTTAATTTCTTGATTTTAGTTGATTGATTCATTTCTTATTGCTTAGAACGGAGAAAGACCAAATTGAACTATCTCTATATCATAATCAATTCTTTTTAACAGATTGATTACAATATATTTAATAGAGTTGATGAATTTAAATCTAAATTTCACAATAATAATTTCACTTTTTCTGCGTTGGTATCGCTAGATATGTGAAGATTTTTTAAGTAAGTTTTTTGACAAAAACATGATCAAATGGATATTTAGTAGTTAAGTTCCATAGGTGGTATTTTAACCCATTTCTTATCATGAAATGAGATTCATATTCATATTTCCATCAAGCTGGACAAAATATTACATGCTTTCGATCTGGTGCCATTACTAATAATGATAGAAGTCATTCTCCTTTCCATCGTTTAAGTCCATATACTGCTGGTTAAAATCTTTCCTGACTGTATCAGTCCAGCTGCTGATTCCCCTTCTCGCTTTTGACCAACACAAGATTTAGCAACAAATATGTACCAACTCTTGTGGTGAGCATCGAAATAGCGAATTTTATTTTTTTTCTCATTTGGCAATTCTACAATTCATAATAGCTTCAAGGATATGATGGATAAATAGTTCTAAGCTAAAATTAATAAAAAAATATGGAAGAAGATAAGAAATTTCGACCAAATTCTATCTTTTGCAAACTTTTAAGAGATAATAAAAGTGGCTCGATTAGCATTCGCCCTTTCTGACCAGGTTTACTCCACTAGCTATCAGTTCGACACGAAAATTTTGGTACTAGACAATAGAAATGATTGTTGCTTATTAAGATATTTATTTTTAATTATCAACGATACAGGTGACTCCACAAATATGATCCAGATTTCTTGGTGACAAATTCGCTTATCAGAGATATTAGAAGTATGAGATAAATTGATTGAAATGGCAATTTAGGCGATGTATTGCTCGATCATATTGTTCCCTAGTTCAAAGACAAAAAAAAATTTGCCAAAAAAAAAATATAAAAAATCTCTATATTTTCTTTAAAAAAAAAGCGGAATTTATTAACTCATTAGTAATAGGCAAATTCAGCCAAATTCTTGGCACATTTCTATAAGTAAAATCCATCTTTTGGATTGTTTTATTTATTTCGATGAAATGAATTATTTATTAAGATGTGTACTTTTCATAATAAACGAAATGATTAGATCAATTTCGCTATTGGATGCAACGTACTTTATGAAATTCATACGAAAAATTTGTTTTCACATTCATTCATTCTGATTTAGGTGAAAATATTTCAATATTCTCTATTTTTCTTTGTTACTTACTTTTTTTTATTTATTACTTGTTTCTAATAAATTGTTATTTAATTATTTATTTGAAAAATTTTTAAGCAAATTTTAATAAACGCAAAAAATGAAAATTTAGGGGATCGAATTCAATAATATTGGTTATTCGAATTTAATTTTTATTTCCTAGTTCTTTTAGAAAAACCCAGGACAACATAAATAACAATTCTTCAACGGAATAACTGGTGAACTTAGTGATTTAAAACTTTTTGTCAGGAATCTTTTTTTCGTTGTTTTTCTATAATTTTTTTGCGCGTCACTTGTTATGGTCCATTTTTTTCACGTTTCACTTCCTTGCATATGCATTCTTCCTTCATTAGTTCATCTTTGCGGGAGGATATATAGCCTTATCAAACATGTTATATTTGTTGCTTAGCATTTTTTTCAGTTTTTCGATTTTCACGCAATATAAATAATATTTTCAGCCAATATCAATAGCTTGCATCCTCCGCGTCCTTGTTTATCGCGCTCTGCTATTCAGTAAGTCAAAGTTTGGAGATTATAATCCGTAATGGTGCAATTTTGATTGTGATTATAAGGTGCGCATTTTATTTGCTTACTAATAAGTTTACTAAGCGCTAAAATTTTCGTTAAAATTCTGTGATCGAAATTTCCATATTGCGATATTTCATTTGAATGCGATTGTTTGAAAAAAATTTTTAAAATGCGGACAAATTTCCCTTTTTCTTATCTCATAAAATACAGTTAAGCTTTATTTTCATTTCTGCGAATAAAACTTTGAGAAATTAAGAAGGACAGGCTCACGAAAGCATAAACACCGATCCGCTTGCAATCAGCAGTTCACTTAGATCCACTAATTACCTTGCTCATATCCTTTTACTATAGAATCATTTGGGAAGTAGAAGAACAGGTAGGTCACCAGTACCACCCAGATTTTTTGATGTAATTATTCATAAGTAAAATTTCATATCACAATGACCGATTTCTACAATATAATATTATTTTGCAAAAGACTGGTTCGATTCTATGACAAATCAATTTATTTTCAGACTTTTTCATTTTTTACTTTTTCTGCAAATTATCAACTGTTTATAAATCATTAGCGTGAAAATTTAGAAATTTGCAGCAAAAATTCAAACATCTTGCAAAAATAAACGGTAAACGTCATTCGCTTATCAAAATAATACTAGTTGTCTATCTAATTCATAAATGTTTCTCGTTTCGCAAAATGCTTATAATGTCGAAACAAATCGTATTGATCTTTGTATATATTACTTTTCTCTTTACATTATTACTCATTAATTACTAAAAGATAATTTCTGTTTTACTAAAAAATCACCATTTTTTAAAATATGCTGATTTATTTTATCTTTGCTTAAATCTTTTTACCACCTTATTACGGTAAAAGAGCAAGAAAAATATTGCTTTATAATTTATTTCTTAAATTTGCGGATTATTTTTCGAAAATTTTATTTTATTTTTGGCAAAATAATTGCAATTCTTTTTCGACGTTTTGAAACTTTCAAATGAACTAAAGTGAGTATTTTACACTGTTTGCAGTTTTCAAAATATTTAGCATATTTTTCAGCCAATAAACATTTAAAAAATCAAATATTAATTAAGCAAAAAAAAGATATTCAAAGCAAAAATTTTTTAAAAAAGTTGTTTTATTTTTATTATATAGATGATTGAAAAGTATTAATATAAATAATATTCTTATCAACATTCTTTCAATGAAAAAAATTATTTAAAAAAAACAATTAAACAAAATTTGTACCAATACTGAACTGTTCTTCTAACATACTTGTTTACCAGTGGAATGAAATATACCTATCATCATTGTCATCGCCATTGTCGTTGCCATCATCATCGTCGGTAAGGGAATTTTAAAAGATATGAACAGCGTAGAACGCAACTTGCCCGTTGAAAATAATCCACTTATTTGACGCCTAAAAAAATTTTTCTCTGCAATTTTGCCATATAATATTTATTGTATATGTGTCTATTGCATATATTTGCTGTAAATATTTGCCATTTTCTTTGAAAAATAGTTAAATTTTCAAAATTTCTCAAATGAAAAAATTAGCAGTTTTTTTCTACAATATTTTACAAAATTATTTTGTGCTCAATGTAAAGATCTTTCTTACATCTTCCATTCTGCATCAATATTTAATATTTTTCGTTCACTTACTAATCTGGAATTTGTGAAAAGTGCTATTTATATTTTAGTTCAGTCAGTCTTTGTTCTTTGTTATATATATAATTTTATATATTTATCATTTTTAATGTTTTTCTAGAATTTCTAGGAAGCAATTTCTAGCAATTTCAATTTAGGTAAAAATGACAAAAAATGAGATTTGCTGAATTTGCTGAATATTTTCAATTTTCATAATTTACAGCCAGGATAGCCAAGAGGTTATTTCTTGGATTACCATCTCGAAATTCAGCCCTTGTTTGTTGAAGGATCGCTGGGAATTAATTTCATTCCCAAGTGATACTCTCTGGCAAAAATTTCTAATAGTAGTTAGTGGAGCAAACCAACTGCCTACTAACTTTTTTTAAAATTTTATTAAATACAAAAAAAAAATCCATTAACTGCAAAATATAATGACAGTAATGCAAAACAATATGAGAATTTTTTTGAAGAATTTTTAAAAATTTTAAGGAATTCTCAATAAAAGAATGAAAAAAATTTTAAAAAATACAATCTAATTTGTCTTTCAATAAATTTAATTTAAAAATTTCATAAAATAAATTTGTCAATTTGTCAATCAAAACAAAAAATTATTTGCGATGTTTTTAGTTAATTTGCAGACAAATTTTTGCATTGCAATTTTTTCATTTCTATAATTTCTATTTTTTAATTCTATTTCTCTACTATTTTTTATTCCATCAGACGCAATATTGTATTATTATCATTTCAAGCACCATGGCTTAACCTCTCACTAAGAGCAAATGTATCATTAAAAAATTCGAATACTACAGAATCACCCATAATTCTATCGCTACAATTGAATGAGAATAACCAGAAACGTGGTGCAATCAAAAAAACTTCGTTGCACCAATTTAATTGATTATTTTGATGTTCCTAAATGAACCGTGGATTTTTATCTATGCCTCTAATATCCTTGGAGAAGCTTTTCATTTAGAGATCACTGAGTAGTGAAGTAGATCCGTTGAGGTATAATTTTTTCACAAAACTTTCCTCGAGGTTAGAAAATATAAAGGTTCATAGTCCATGTTTATCGAAAATTTTTTGCACAAATCGATGAGAATTTCGCTTATGCATTTGACATAAACTAAGTGCACATGTAAAGTTTTGGAACAACAGAAAATGAGAATTTTGCATGGTTTAATTAATCGCATAATTTTCTTTTTATAAATCAGTCGAGTTTTTTTCATCTGAGTTATCTGAAATATCTCAATTATTTTTATGTTTCGATTAGGTTTTTAGGTTTTTTTAAAGCAGAGTAAGTGGTTTACATTTATAGTGGTTTATATTTATAGGTTTACTTATATTGTATATTGTAAGTGATTACTTATATTGTAAGTGATTCCCTGGTGAAGGAATCTCATTTTCTCCTAACAGCATAATGGTCTAGAAATGATGAATTAATAAATAAAAGCTTATAGCTTTTTTTTTTTTAAATAAATTCCGATTATAACTGGAATTTATTTGAAAATATGTTTTTAATGCTTGATTTTTTAAATATTTTCAAAATTTCCTAATTTTTATTTTCACAATTAATTTATGTAATTAAAAAAAATGCATTGGTCTAAATGGCCAAAAAAAGCAGTTGATTGATAAAAAATAAATCTGTTGAAATGAAAGGCAGAAAAAACTCGTTCTATTTTTATGACTTATACTACTCTTTTTTAAGCACTTTTTGAGTGGTTATAAACTTTATCAGTATGATCTTCCATGTAAAATGATGATTATTAATAAGCAAAGTGAAAATATCTCGATATGCGTTGAAATTTTTTTCCTTTTTTTTTGCAGAATAATAACAAACAAATATTTTTGTCAATGTTTCAGAAATCATTCAACCTAACAGTGAACAGTTGATGAACTTTATTCACTTATTCTTTTTTTTCAGTTTCTTAACCGGATGACGAGAATTCTGATTCATTCTCGTCTGAAATGAATAATCTATCCGATGCGATACTAAATCGTATTATGGGATTTCTGTCACCCATCGATCGCTTAAAGATGCAAATTTCATGTAAACGTTTTCAAGATTCCAATCTTGCATGGAATGATATTATTGCCATAGATGTTCGATCTGACGTCTATACATACGGTATATTATTATTTGCATAGAAATAACCATCTTGAACTTGAACAAATTGTTTCAAAATAAATGGAAATAATTTCATCTCGCGAAAAAAAAATTTTTTAGAATTTTTCAATAGAATTTTGAGCCATAGTCATTTATTCCACGCAGGTTAACAAAAAAAGAGAGAATAACTGTTAAAATATATCAATCGATTATCATCCATATGATTTTACTGAAGCAACAGATTTACATGATTTTTTAATGGAATTTACAGAAAGAATTATGGTATTACATGGGCTTTATTAAGAAAAAATGTCATGAAATGCTTTTAGCATCATGAAAATAGAAAAGAGAATTTTATATGAAAAATCCAATTAATTTAATTCAATTATAACCGATTTTTTCATAAATTGTAAATATTTTAAAACTGTAAATGTTTTAGGAGATTTTCAACAAAAACGTCCTTTTCAATTAGTTTCTTCGAGTGTTACTTCAAAAATACTCTATCATATAAAGCTTATTAATAAAGACGGTAAAGTGTTTCGCTTGAGAAATACAATTGAAAAATTTGGGAATAAGTCAATGGAAGTTATGTTCCTAAGGTATTACCTATTGATTCTTGATTCTAAATATCGAAAATGAAAATGAAAACATATCAAATCGATATGACAGAGTTATGCACTACGATTTCATTGGTGAGTTGATGGCTAATTGGCAAGATTATTGCCAACGGTTTCGGCCAGAAATATACTTGCATTTCTATTCTCAAGTGGCAAAAAAAATTTCAAGTTCAAAATTGTTTTAAGCGAAAACTTAAAAATCTACTATTTTATGGATGACGTATTATCAATTACAGACTTACATCGCTAGTGGAGATTACTATTTGGGATTGTGCACTGGGTGAAGAATTTAACGGTGTGTTGTGTTGCTTAAATACTCTGAAAACATTGAGGATTTGGAATAGCTCGAAGTATTTTGATAAAAAAAGGTAGTAATTCAATTCAAATTTAACTTTGAATTTTGAAAAAATTTTTTTAATTTCAAAATTTAAAATAGACTTTAAAATTCAAAAAATCTAAAATTTATAGTCCAGCTAAACGTCTTCTCAATACTTTATTTTCACGACCAAATCTATCAACGATATTTATTCTGGATTCTTGCGATCAAATCAATGTTTCTTACAAAGTTGCCTTTCCACGATCTATAGTTGAATATATTAAAGGACCTGTGGCTAATTTTCAACTGACTGGTACGTTCTTCAATTGGCTATTGCCATTTCCACCGCCATTTCTAAGTCCTTACAAAGAACTGGAGCGATGATATAACGTCCATCAGTACTAATGTTCCCATTTCAGTAAGGAATTCAATATTTCGTTAGATGATGGAACAATTCAAGGCGAATAATTTCGCTTAGAGCGTAGAATGATCGAGCGTTATGTTCTTGAGACTTGTTGAGACTCAAGTAATTTTAAGTTCGCATCCTGTTCATTGATGTGAGCAAACTTGTCTTTAGAAATAAAACCCAGATGATAATGGAGGTCTGTTATATTTCGATCTCCAAATGTTTCTGTGGCAAAGAGATCTTATCCTAACAGCCATTGAAATCAACCAAAGGTGCTGTTCGAAGAAGAAATTCACAAAAATATTCCGAGTTTTTGTTTTCATGATATTAATATAAAAATTGGCCTAAAGAATTGTACCTTTATAACCAGATTAACATTGCTCAAAAATTGAAATGATGCATTCAATTTCAGGTTTATATATATCATGGCGCACATTTGACGCATTGTGTAATAAATTAAGTGGTTCATTGAAAAGATTGGCAATCGGTTGCACTTATGGGAAAAATTCAAGGCGTGATCGTTATATTAGAGCTCTCGAGAAATTGGAGGTTTGATACTGCTGCTAATCCAAGCTAACATTCTTAATAGCGAAATCTTTCATGCGATTATTTTCAACAGTGCATTATTATCGCCCATAAGACAAAAAAGATAGCGTTAGGATCAAACTAATGGCAATTGATTAAGCGAAGCTAGCCTAACCAAAGAATAACCCACTGAAAATGATTGATAGTTTCCTCTTCAATTTCGGTTCTGCTTTAATACCCTTCTTTTATCATAAAATGCTTTTTTTCAGAAATTAGAAGATATCGATATACCTCCATATGTATTTCATCTGGGTGATTCAGTAGAAATCGACAAAAGGATTCAAAGATTATTCCAGACATTACCTTTAATATCATTAGGTTTTCGGCATTACAATTCAGCCTCATTATTCCAGTACATTGAGTTCCAGTTGCCTCAAAATATTCGACTTCTCAGGTAACTTACTCTAATACTTTTGTTGTATATGAATTTTTGGATAAATTTGTTTGAAATGAGCTTTTAAAAGTTGAAAAATTAATGTATTAAAGAATTTATATTATGATTTGTTTTTATTAAATCTATCCAATTTAAATTTAAAGAAATTTCAATTTCTCCTGCTATTTCTTCATAGAGTTTTTTGCAATTTTTCTGGTTAATTCTTGAATTTTCTTCTCCTTTCAAGAGCCATTTAATTTGATTCTGTAGGATGAGATCCCTTCGTCATTTAGAAACTGAAGTACAGATGAGCCTCGCTTAATCAAAATCTTAATTTTAGTGACACTTTTTATTTTTCATCCAATTTCTTGAATTTTGAAGAGAAATGATTTGTTGGAGCGAATTTCGTTATCATCGATAGCATTTCCATTAATTATTCACTAATTCTATCAATTCTTTTGTAATTAATCACTGATTATTAATTCTATTGATAATATCATGACCATTTTAATTTCAGTTCTCCATCAGAATATTTTTTGGATTATATATAGTATAACTACTTAATTTGTCATTAAATCATTAAATTGCAGGATTCACCACAACAAAAATCGCATACCAAATTTTGCGCAACTTGGCCAGCCGCAATTGGAATATAAGTCTGTTTCAAGAAAAACTTCTTGGCTAAGTTCTCGACAAACATGCATGGGCTCCAGTTCATCATATAATAGTTAATAGTTAAAATATAATAGAGAAAAATATAATATAATATAGAGAATAAAATATAATATAATAGAGAATTTTCTGTGTGCTTCATCAACTGTTTAATTTAATGCTGGTGCATGCAAAAATTTTCTGGATTTGTATTTTTTATTTGAAGGTATCGCAAGTGGAACGAATGATGATTGTAGCGTTCATCGTAGAAGTTCTTGTGCATCAAATGGTTCAATCACCAGTCAAACGACCGCTCAAAGTGAAAGGAAAAATTCGAATATTTCACTTCAGTTTCGAAATTTAACAATATTCGCAATTCAAGAAACAGTCCGGAGATCAATGATTGAAAATATTTCGAAAATAGACCGGCGGTACTATGCAGGTGATCATTTTCTTCAAAATATTCCAACGGCCAAATATTTTACTTACCAAGAATGGATGAGTAAAGAAATTTGTTCGTGAATAAGATTTTAAAAAATGACTGCTCGAAAAAATTTTAATCATTTTAAAGAAAATTCATAATTGAGAAATGCATTTTTAGGGGTTCAAATATTTTATATAAAAGAAAGTTTGAATAATCAAGAAATGTTGGGCCGAATGGCATCACCAATGCATTCACCTTATGTTTATTCTAAATCAAATAAACGAGAAGTTCGAATAATTAAAGGCGATCTTGTACGACCAATACCGTTATCTAGCCTTGGCATGGAAAGTGACTATGAAATGTCTGATTGGGAAGATAATTTTTAAAATTTTTTCAACTGGCTGTTGGGAAAGCTTTGTATCAATAGTCATTCCCAACAAATATATGAATTTAATTTTGTTAGATATATTTTAAATTCACAATAATTGCTTTCAAAAGTAATTCCAAACAATGTAAATTATATCAATTAATTAATTTGATTAAAGGGTTGTTCTGCTGATAGGAAGTTATTTGACGACAAAAGTGCAGTTAAGTCGCCAGCACTCATATTTTTTAATGATAATAATGATATAATACTTCTGTCGAGGGCAGGATTACCTAAACTGATAATATAACTCTTGCTCTTGCTGAAATTTTAAGAGTTTGGAAGATCAATCAATACATAGCAATTCCGAGGCATAAAAAATATAGGTTTTTCTCAAAAATATTTTTATCGAAAATATGAACAAAAGTATCTAAACATTAGTCAATATTAATATTAGTCAATTTTATATTTATCATCTTTTTATACTCTATCCCATTTAAGGACCAATTCATGATTTACTTTTTTGTAGAACCTTATTCCCTTGGCTTGAAATGTTCTTCAAGGTTATTTTTTACATCCTCAAAAGAAATAAATTTTTTAAAGCTAAACGCTATTGCTGAAACTTTAATCAGAAGGAGCAAAATCAGGGCTATAAGGACGTGGGATGACGTGGGATTTTCCATTAACCTTATTCTCTAACCTAATTTTTTTGCGTATATTTTATTTTTTTAGGTATCGCATTTTAATGTTACTGGATTACACTTCTTTAGTTATTGTTATTACAGGCAATTTCGATGAAATTTGGCCTTCAAAATTCATCATAGAAGTGATACTTTAGGGTTTGAGCAACTCGCATTAAATTGCTCCTCATCACACTCGATAGTCCTTTTCTGGTATAAATATCGAGTTCAGCAGTTGTTGCTGATATTTCTTCCGCCTATTGACGCTTATGGTTAGGGTTATCGAATTACTTTTTGTCGTCAGTAACAGTTCTGTCCAAATGGTTTTTTCCTTGATTCTTCGGTTATAGAAAGTGATGATCTTTCTCTAGAATGATTTTATTTAATTTTCCCATGGCATATAGATAATTGTCTAACTGGTATAACCTTTTTTCTCATCGATTTCACGCATTGTTTATTTTGGACTCGCTTCGATTATGGAACATAGAAAATTTTCATCAACTTTTGAAGGCTTACCCTTTGGTGTCCGATAAATTGAAATTGAAAATATTGTTTCCAAATTTCGAAGAACACCCTTTATGCCCACCAAATACTGCTTTCGGATATCTACACTTCCGATTCATTTATTTTATTTATTGTTGTACATTATCTACATTACTTAATTAAATTCATAAAGCATGCATTCAAACTCGCAAATATTCCTCAGATGTCCATTACTGGGCCACAAGTTCTTATTATAATGTCACATAATGTCACGCTAAACTGACTTGTGCTTGGTTTTCTTGTAAAAAATCACCACTGGAAATTCGCCTCAGGAAAAAAAAACAATATTTTTGGGAAAGCCAATATATAACTTTGTCTGTTTGGTGACAATAATGTAATTATTATATTATATTATTATAACTATGCAGTGGTGCCAAACATTGCCTTCTGTTGTTAAATTAAATTATTAAATATATGCCACTGGTAAGTCTTATACAGGTTTTGTATAATGATATCGTTTTTTTAAAAGTTTATTTGTTAAAATTTTTGTAAATATAAATATATGTATGCTCGAATATGTATATATGTATACAATATGTACAGCTTGAAGCTCTTACAGGACTCTAATACCATAATTTGGATCATTCGCCTAAGAATCATTTGGGAAATAGAAGTGTAAATAAAAAATTACTTTAAAATTGCTTTAATTACTTGAAAACAACACAATTTTCATCAAATAATTTTTTTATTATCACTTGTTTATAAGCGTATTTTTTATGAGATTTATTCTACTACTTACTGAAGACAAGAATCACAAGAATCTTTAATTTTTTCATAGAATGATATTTCACCGGCAGGTTATATAAATATAAAATTTATGGGATGTAATTGGTTCACCTTTTGACCTTTATTATTCCTGGTTTGCTTGATTATAGTGGCTAAAATTAGAAATATTATCTCGTTAATGAGATCCTTTTGCCAGAGAATTATTTGGGAAATAAAGTGGGTTAGGAAAATAACCCTATTATTTTAAGAACTTTATATATATTTAAATAACTTATAGACCAAACGGTTTCATTATTATATAATCAAAGATGAAATTAAAGACAAAAATTAAGAATCGTTTTTTCGAATCGAAGTCAATTTTCTTCAAATCTCCAAAGCATATGAAGATTATTGTTTTTTAGTAATTTTGAAAGAAAATTTTTAATTTCATTAATCTATTGACTTCCTCTAAGAGGCGTTGTTAGCTTGGCTGGTGACTTGCAACTAAATTAAAACATTTCCATGCCTTCTGATCACATAATATGCAAATTTATGGTATGGATAAAGAAAAAAATTGAAAGAATTTTTTTTTGTTTTTAGGGCACTCACTACTGATTAGACTCGCTCCACTGACCAGACGAATATGCTAAGAAATCCTGAATTAATCACCAACACCGCCCGGATTTTTTGAGGGGCATGTTTATTCTTGCCGGGAGTAGAATCGCAACATCAGTACTAAGCCATTCTACTTACTCTCATTAGCGACACTCCCGCCCGACGAACTGTAGTGCGTCAGCCGAATTCAAACCCAAACCTTGATTCTGGGTAGCATTCACCTCGCCACTCAGGTACCAATGCGCCATTCATGGATTTAGATTATATATGGAAAAAAATGTATTTTTATATGTATTATTATACATTTCAACAGCAAATTTTTTTTCACTTTTATGGACTTGGAAAGAAGGGCTCTGAATTTTTTTTCCAGCTTATTTTACGAAATTTCACTTGAAAATAATTTTAGTTCATAAGAATGGCAAATAATTTCATTACTCCCACGGCATTGCTGCATTAATTACGTAATACAAATAAGAATATTTGACACATTTTAAATTTGGCTGCAACTATCGTCGTCAACAGATGTTCGAATTCTGTACAATTAATAACCTTTTGTGTGTCGAATCATTTTACAAATTTTATGAGTATATTTAATAATTTTTTGAGAAAAATTTTTTCAGCTAAATAATCTTCGCTTTGGTTTTAAAAATTTAATTTAAAAAATTTAAAAAATGAATTTTCATTTCGAATTCGTAGATTTCGAATTTTTCGTTTTTCCATGAAATTTTGTTGAAATTATTATGAACCTAAGTGGTTTTATTCGAGGAGCATGAAGGTAGTTGATTAAAAAGTAATCATATTACTTACTGAAAAGCAAAAGTTCGAAAATTTCTATCCTCGACAGGAATAAGTCCACCATTGAAAAATCCGAGTACTACTGGTTTATGAATTTAAATATTTTTTTTCTAATAGACAGGTTTACTTCCGCTGAGTTTAGAACTCAATGTAAGATTGAGCAGCAACCTACTAATTTTACACCTTTTTGCTTTCGCTTTTTACTGACACTGTCGCCCGACAATGCGTCTGCCAGATGGAATAATATTATTCATGAAAGATAGATTATTTGAAACAAATGGCATCTTTTTATCCACTTAAACTTGTGCTATATGCTTAATAAAAAAACAGTTGAACGCGAACCTGTATTTCTATCGCTAAACGGTTCTTTGGCGAAAAAATCTTATTCCCTAGAAGAAGGCAGCCAAGCCTGAAATATTTATTGCAGTTAGAAAAAGATAGATTCTCTGAATCTTTTATTCTATTGCATTTTGATTTCTGCATGAAATCCAAAAAATATTGTCTTGTGAATTATTTTCTTTTTTTTAACTATAATTTACAAAAAAAAATAATTTTGTATTTACATGGAACGAAGGTTGTTGACCTTTATAAAATAAAATATCAACTTCACACTCGCTCCATGTTTAATAAAATAATCCTGATATCTATTGGTTAGAACGCATATATTTGCTTACTCTATATCAAATTTTATTCTACTAAATTCAATTTTAAAATTCCAAATTTAACAATTTAAATTAACAATTTAATCTGCCTGCAAATCATGACTTTAACTTTTAAAAAATAAACGGCGCATTTATTTTTTCTTCTAATTTTATTTTATTTTATTTATTTGCTATAAGCAACATTATGCACCATTTCTGGTTTGACTGGCTATGAAAATTATTTGGTAGAGAGTCTTCAGAGAGATTTCAGAATAGAAACACAAGTGAGTCTCCACCACCACTTCGAATATCTGTTAATTCCAAATAAACTTTTTTTTTAATACAATAAGTGCTGCAATGACTTAGCTACCAAGGCTTTAATTCCTCTTACAGATTTTCCAGTTAAATCGACCACAATCAATTTAATCGATCTAAATATTTGTTACAAAAATGAATTGTTTCAATATGAAACGAACGTTTTTACATTGTCAGATTTTTTTGACTGAAAAGGTCAACGTAGCCATTAATCGAATAAGAATTGCTGCACAATGATGGATGGGTGATTAAAACAAAACTTAGATTGGTTCCATAATGCATTTTTTTTCATTTTTAATTTTGTTCTGCCATCACGTCTTTTGAATATTAAATTTTAGACATTAGCTTTTTCCGTTTATTCTACGCAAACTTGTTTTTATTCTATGGCAAAAGGAAAATTAAATGATTGCCTTATTTTTCACCGGCACTGCATTATATTACATATCAGCAGCTATCATTTACATTCACATATGTATATAGAAATGGATGTTTGGCTTTCTCTTTTTTTAGAATAATTCATGAATAATTAATAATGAATATTCCATAGTTCAGCTATTTTCTGTGCTGTTTGCTGAAACTAATTTAAATGCCAAAATTAGACAGATATGTGGCCATATTCTGGCAAAAAGATAAGTGGATGATGGGGAATTATAGCCACTTACTGAATTCTTACGATTCGCTCCACTAGCCAACTCATTACACTTTTCATCCATTTTTTCTGATGCGAGCAGCACCATTTAAAATGTGTAAAACTAACAGAGAGATTATCCTATAATCCAATTTATCAATACGATTTGACTCAGGAATACGATATAGAATATAGAAGACTTATACGATATTAACGATATATGATATAGATATGGGAGAATCAAACAACTAAGAAAATGTGTAAAATGGAATTTTGTCAAACTGGAGCTTAAAAACAATTTTAGCAAGCTGACTATATGTAGAAACTTTTGCAAAAAACTGATATTAAAAAGACTGAAATAATATTAAAGATGGTTTTAACTGATTATTATTTGCGGTCATTAAACTTTTAGACTTTTTTCCATTTTTTATCGTTCAAAATAATCTAAGTTTTCAAAACTACAGCGCTTTTTACTGTAGATTTTTCGAATTTTTTTTCACACCTTTCAATTTTGGCGAATCAAAATAGCAATAATAATAATATTAATAATAATAATTAATAACAAATAATAATATAGCAAGCTTGCGAAAATCAATCGCATTTTCAATCGCACTAATAATTTTATCAATCTTGTTTTTTAAAATATTTTTGAGAAATTTATTCATTTGAATGTATTTAATTCCATTTTTTAAAGAATTTTGTAGGCGCGTATTCGATGTCACAATAATCTTAAATAAAGCAATTGGCAACAGTACGTTCATTTGCCTCTATAATTTAAAATGGAGAGACTAGTCGATAGATTACTGTGATAAGTCGAGTTCATGGGACCAATTTCTATCAGTTGACGGGAGCAAATCTACCATTAGAATTGAAGACTAATAATAATAATGCAATACTAGTAATACTGGTATCCTTATCTTTGCTGCTTATTCTTAAACATCTCTATGTAGAAGAGATCTCAACTATTTGGTGTTAGTTAGTCGACTCAGCCAAACAACTTGTTTGCAATTTTTGTACTTAATGAGATTTTTCCATTAATTAGCAGTAAAAAATCACCAGTAAAAAATCTCCGTCAATAATTTGATTTGAAATGGAATTATCACTGCTATGAACAGCGATATTTATCATTTGCTCTCTTCTTTTTTATTGTGTCATTAAGTTTCGAATCTGTTCGGGGTTTTTTTTCCATTTAATTATTATATCGTATAATTAATATCTGTGATTTCACATTAATTTAACATGCATCAATCAACCTGAAATCAGTCATTTCTTTGACATGTTTATGATATTCTCACGCGCAACACGAATGTATTAAAACTGTTAAACAAAATAAATGAATCTCTATTGTTTTCGAAATTTGATTCCAAAAAAAGATTATCAAGAGAGAAGCAACTTTTGTATTATTTATTTTATTAAACGCCTTTATTATATGGCAATAGTTAGAAAGACTCCAATAAATTTTAAATTTTTGTTTTTATTATGAATTTAAGAATTATTTTAATTCGGATAAAAATTGCTTGAAATCCTTAAATTCCACAAAATCAGTCATTTCAAACGAAAGGCCTAATTTAAATTCATTTTTTATCATTCTTCATTAAATCGCTTCTCAAAATTTCTCAAAATAAAAGTTCAAAATGAATTTTAAATGGGGATGAACGAAATAAATTTTTTTTGCAACAAAAAACTGCACAAAGTACAATGGATCATTTTTGATTGACCTGAATTGATTTATTGCTTAATCGCTCCTCGTTTTCTTTACAATAACCAATTCACAAGTTTTTTTATACTGATTTTATTCCTTCTTTTTTTTATGTGTGTGAAAATAACGTTTAACGCCAACAAAAACATTCTTAAGAGATAGAAATCGTATGATTGATTTCGATATTATGTGCCATACTTGTTTTTAACCATTAATTTCAGACCAGATTTTTTACAATTTATTTTTTGTTAATTCATTGATATTAATAATTACCACTTGCCAGTAAGCATATAAGAAAGTCGTAGTTGGTACCTTTTTCACTAAGTAAAACCTTCAAGAAAACGATATGAAACTGGCCGATAGCTATTTTTCTATTGGTAGCATTTACTTGCATATCGTTCCTTGAATCATTTCATAAAATTTATAATGCTTATTATAACTTGAATTTACGAGTATAAATCGAGCATAACAGTGAATCTAAGCATTTTTATAATTTGACATTTATAATTTAAGCCAACTAACCTTTCGTTATGACATAATTTCGGCAGAACTGCCATTGTACAAAATGTCTTAATTACTATATTATTGTATGGGAAATCTTTTATTGCTTATACAACGGTACTTAATGATACTTTCTGGTTCTTCTATAAAACTACCAGTAATTTATACCTGAACTTTAATAGCTGTAGTTATTGAACTATCGATATATCGATGCTATTTCATTTCAACTAAATGTAAAGGAAAATGTCACAAGAAATAAGAAGCAAGCCGAAGCTCTATAAATTGATAATGATCTTGCATTTGCATAACCCAAAGAAATCATAAAATTATGCTCATAGTCGCTTTTCCTACCAATATGTGTATATGGCGAACATGCAGGATATTATGAAATTTTCCGTTATTTTGTTGCTCCCTTTTATAGTTTCATTTTTTCATTTGATTCCTATCATGTAGACCAGAAACTATCTACAGCCTTTTAATGATAAGGATGTTACTCGGAGCTACTTTCAGATGTCTTTTGAAGCTTAAGCCATCGCCTTGCATATGTGCCAATAGTTCACGACGTTCAAGTAAATAGCCGATGAAATGATTGATTAGGCGACGAGTTTGTTGTCGAAAGATAGATATTAGTAGATTATCCATAGAAATATGAAAAAATTATGTCGAAAAGTTCTATGCCTTATGCCAGTGCAAAATTTCTACTGAAACGTTAATCTCGATAGCAATTTTTTCAGTTTTTTAAAATGATTTCTATTATCCAACCAATCATGCTACTGGTCGCCATTTTGTTGGCATTGCTATATTCCGAGCGAAAGAAAGAATTTAAATGTTGAGATGTTGGACTAGGAATACATTCATTTCAATCAACAAATAACTCTAATGTGATCTAAAAGTAGAGTGATTAGATAAATTTAAATACGATTTAAAATGATTGCTATGATGTGTTATGATTGCTTCGACCAGCGTCAAACCGTCACAAGTTCCATTCTTTTCTCTTGAAAGCTTTCGTAAATATGAGGGTTCTTTTTCATTTGCGATCAATTTATTGAAATGTTTTCATGTTAACACCAGAAGCAGTATTATTTGCAAATCAATGATGTTATATAACATTCGAGGAGCGGTAGTTCTTTCCAATAATAGATAAGCAAACATCTTAAGAGAATATTTTTCGCCATTAAATTCACTTTCTTAAAAATATTAGTGTTAATATTTTAATATGCATTTATCCTTTTTATAATTATTAGATAAGAGGCTATTATCCATTTCAAAAATTCTTTTCAAGCTTAAATACGCATAGCATATTACATATTCACTAAATATATATATTGAAGATAAATAAATATTGAAATATTAAAGTGGAAAAATCTCGACCACTTAGGAATTAAAAATAAAAGGATAAAATCTGTAGAATTCCCAGATTTTATAATGAATTTATTACGAATGTCTCGAGCATAGGGACAGAAAAGGCACCGAATATCTAATTAAAAATTGGAGATTTTTGAAATCGACTAAATCCTGAAATTCGAGCGGCGATGTAAAATTTGTATATGCCATATCATTTAAGAAGATTTAAGATTTAAAGATTTAAAATTCAAAATATTTGCTTATTGAAAATAAATCTAATCTTTAATGCATATTATAAATGAATATTCAATTTAAATAAATTTATTCTGAAAGCTCATCTAAATTACTAAAAATATAATATAAAATTATTAAAAGTATTAGAAATCGCTTGGGAAGATGAATTTAACCGTTCATTCCCATGCTCATTTCATTTAATTTTCCAAAAATTTTTTTATAACTTTTAGTTTATATATTTCAACAATGAAGCATTAGGTATTACTTTATTTTGCTCTATTTTTTACAAACTTTAAGTAGTGATTTCTTAATAAAAAATATTATAAAAAGGGAATAGAAAATTTACAAATAATCGGAATTTTAGAAGATAGCGAAATTTCGCTAATTGAGACATACTAATACAGCAACATTTCACGGTCATATGCGTATAAATTTAATGGTTGACTGAGAAAAAATGGTGAATTTTGCCTTCATTTCAGTGCAAAAAAAATGATTTTTTGTCATCGTAATGAAGGTGAACAAAGGAAAACATAAATTAAGGAAGGGAATCAGAAAGTTCGTATTTAGCATATTTCGCCACTCCTTAATTTGCGTCAAAATTTAAATCAACAAGAGCTTTCGATGAAATAACCTTCGTTTCCGGTTCGTTTATCGTATTCTTTATGATTACTTAATTAGATTTGTTATTTGAAAGTATATTTAAATATTAGGAGGAAAGCGTTGAGCGATAATTATTAGAGCCAAGATGGTTATCCTTATAAATTTTGCAGCGATAAATCGGTCATTCGTTATCGCTAATAATTTTTCTATCTTCAAGTAACTTTAATTGTTTTGATTGATTATTAAATTTTCTGGAAAAAATTTCTTTACTTCAGTATGTCCCTCACTTTGGTAATTTTAATCAAAAAACATTATCTTAGCAAAATTTAAAATTATATATCTTATATCTTATAGATAAATTGACTAAAGTTTTGCTCGAATAAATTTTTTCATTTTTTAAATTTCGCTTATTTTGAAAAATTTCAAGAATTTTTTGACCAAATTTAGAACATGTCAAATATTTATTCCAAATTTTTATTTGTAAATTTTGATTTAATTTAAAATGAGTTGTTCTGATTAGAAATCGTTTAATTTGGAATTTGTAAGGGTTTGGCTGGAAAGTGTGAAATATTTTGTGAATTTTGCATTGTGGTCTATGAAAAATTTACAATAAACGAAGAGCTCATGTTCTGGATACCAGCTATATATTACTTTATTACTTTATTGATTATAATAATTGTTTGTCGCTCAAACTTTCACTGATGAGGCAACACAACAAAAATTAATCCCAGTTATTTCTTGGCCTAAATTACCAAAAATATATGAAGAATTAAAAATTCCTTCTAAAAATTCTGTTAAAAAATATTTTTCATAGAAGAACTGCACCATTGTAGAATTATCTAGAATTGTCTAGTAGAATAAATTTCTTTTATCATAGCTTCTGAATAATACAATAGATTTCAGAAGTGAAATAAAGATTCTTTACCATTTAAAAACAGCTGATGTTGAAGAAACACTTATCCTGCCATTATTTTAGAATGTAATTCTCTTTTAGAATGTAATTATTTTAGAATGTAATTATTTTAGAATGAATGTAGAATGTAATGTAGAATGTAATAATAAATAATAATTCTCCGACACTGGGACATCAGCATAATATCCAGTGAAGTTAACCAGAGAATCCATTTAATCAGTTTATGTTGTGCATTTATTTCTTTGTTTGTTACTATTTCATTACTTTATTGTCATATTCCTTATCATTATTATTTCTATTAAAATTGATACATAGCGCCGAAGAATTTATTTATAAGAAATTCCAAACGAAGAATTTAAGAATGATTCATGGATTGTTAATACCATAAATTACTATGTTGCTATATTAGAAAATATAAGTAAAAGGAAAATAATAATTATTATTATTGCTACAATTTATTATTATAATGAGTAGCTCAGTTTCTTTACTAAAGATTAGTGAGAAATGCGTCGTTTCATCTTTACCTTTCTAGTGATTAAATTCTGTTTGGCGACTGTTTGTAATAGATCAATTTTCTGGCAGAAAGGCGCCAATTACAAATCCCCAACCGCGTATATAAAAAATAATGCTAGCCTAATGGAAATTCATTAATTGCGACACGATACGACAATTAATTTCTGATTCTTCGCTCGAAAAGAATTTATTTATTAAATTAATTGCGCAACAAATTAAGCACTTTACTTCATTTTAATTTTAAAAGTTTTCTGGAATTTTGTTAGTTTGAATATAAATATGAATTGCTTTTGTTTTGTCAATTTTGGACTAATAATAACTTGTTGCCAATTCCTTTTCTAATAGCATTGAAAATTTCTGGTTTGGAAATTCCACTGGCGATTAAACTGAGATTCGAGACGCCTTCGCCTGCGAATCATTTGTGGATAGAAATAAAGATGAGTTTTCAGCATCAGCAGAATGTTTTCTGCATGATTTCACTTGCAATGACAAGTTTATTCTCAAATGAATTGAGATTAGCTTTAATCAATGCAATATGCAAGATTTGATTATTCTATTCTATTGCTTATAGCTGATTTAAAACATTTCCGAAATAGTTGATAAGGGAGAATCAGCATTCTCTAACTGGATGGCAACTGTTAGCACCGACCAAACAGTCATCAACAAAAAATCTAGGAAATAGTAAATAAGGAGTTTTTGCACTTTTTTCAATGATGACCTTTTTTTATTCTGACATTAATTATGTTTATTTACCATATATACATTATCATAAGATCTCAAGAAATCTTACAAAATGCATTAATGTTCATAGAGACTATTTCTCAAACAGGAAATATTCTTAATTTGTAATGCTAATAGAAAACAGCAATAAAATATTAATCCGATTTTCCGACATTGAATGGGAAATATGAGAATTATATATTGATGAGTTTGTGAGTAGTTTGTGAGTTCATCTACTTCGAAACAAATTAGACTGGTCGTTTAAAAAATTCCAAGGAGATTTAATATTGCTTCCAACCACTCTTGTATGTCTGCTTTTTACTGTTTACTAGAGAGATCGGTCGAATCCCGTTTTCAAAAGAACAAGAAAAACATGAATCTTATTTTAACAGTTCCTTTCAAATGTTCGTGGGAGCGTTTTAGATACTAAAACATTATATAAAGGCTTTGAAGCAACAAGTAAGATAAATTGATCGATGATGATTCCCTAAAACTGATAATAAGTGAAATTCATAATTTCGATAATTCATCGCAAATTAACAAATATTGACTAGAATTCTTCAAATTCAAATGCCTTGTTGGTTGCAGCTGTTATATTAATGTAAAATTTGATTTATTGTTGAATATGTTATTGTTAATATCGCTAACTTATATGTTTTCCTTATGATTACGCTTACTTTTTCCCTAAATCTTTATAATAATGCACATAAAGGCGAAAAATTAAAAATAATTTTCTTAAGACTACCTTAAAGCTGAATTTCCTTCATGTTTACATATTAGATATATTTTTACATATCTAAATAACGTAGATTTTATAAATAATAAATAGCCTGGTCCATGAAAATTTATTCCACTACTCTCCTAGTACCACAATTACATTTCTTGTAAATTGTAAACCTAGATCAAAAATCAAGATCAAAAAAAAATGATTTTTGCACCATAAAGAAAACTTCAAATAAATACAGGAGTTTGAAACATGAAAAATTGCCGAAATAACCGAGACTGGATAAGGAATCCAGTGATTGAATTTGGATGTTATCTTTTCTATTCAGCGTTATTCTCATTTCTTTTTTAACTTCACTTCCTTTATCGTATTTTTATATATAAATTTATTCGTTTAGAAAGCACTCGTATTTCACAATCACAATCTGAAACTTGAGGTGGCAAGTTTTAACCAACATTTCTTCGAGAAGCTCCTGTCGGATATTTCAAGAAATATATGTTCTCAGATCTAAAACTACTCTGATCATTGGAGGGTTTTTTTTTCCTTAATATCTGCTTATGGTGAATTTTCATGCCAGTGAGTCGCCCAAATCCTTCAAATTTGCATATGCAATTTTCATTGAAAAGTGATTTGTACCATAATTATCATTGCAAGTGAAATATAAAAGTTTTTTCCTATTAGTTTTAAAGTATAAGTCTTTCAGATAACAAAAATATGGGTAAAAATGAAGCTTCAGCCACATCTGTTGAGAAATGGTTCTCTTCACCTTCAACTTCCGATCCAGATTTTAGTTGTCGGGAATCTTTTTGGAAAATGATTAAAAGATTTATTCGCTTAAAAAATCGCAAGACCTGTAAGAGCCAAGCTCTAATTAATGGGACTGCATCAATGAAGCAAAAATCCAGTTTCAGTAGAAAATTAAGAACTAGAGCAATAAAATACGGAAATGACGATAAGATTTCACCTGCGGAGAAAGAAATGGAATCGTGCGATAGGCCACAGCTCCTTCCAGATGTAATGATGACAATTCTGGAACAACTAAATATTTATCAACGCATTCGATTGAGAGAGGCAAATTTTTCCTTGGTTCATCAAATAAATAAACAGTTAGCGCCCACCATTTATAATTAAGCTTTGGCTGTTACTGGTTATTGCAGTGAGAAATTTCTCTCCTTAGCCATTTAGCGATAACAAGCAGTGAGCTTAGCGATATAGCGATGTAGGTGAGGAATATTAACATTTTTTCGTTGAAGTTAAACTAAAATTTATCTTTTTTTCCAGGTGTGTCGCATGACTAATTATCTCTTCAAAGCATCAACAATTGAATTTCCTCCTTTAAAAATTCAATCGGGATACGATGATGATGAATATGAGATTTACATCAACCATCCGGAACTACTTCGTAATTATTTGGCCCCCGAAGTATTCGACAAGAGCACATGTACCGACGAAAATATCATAACTGTACAATCTTGGCAAGCCAAGGAAATTCTGAAACGCTTGGGTTAAAATTTTCATCTTTGAATGCTTATTTTATCTGAAAACAGCCAGTGGCTGGCTACCTTTTGTTCTGGATCGACTGGTTTAGAAATTTGTCGAAGCATTTATATTTTCATATCAACATTTAATACGATATTGAGCCATAATTATTTTTCATTCTGTTTACTCCATTTAGTTTGAAATTAGTTTGTTTAAATAATTTAGCTTCTCGAGTAAATCACTTGCAACATCTTTGGCTTGAAACTAAAATTAATGGCTCATTATGTTCATCGTTTTTGGATGAAATAAACAAGTTGCATTCTAATAATAGAAGAAGAGTTAAAATGCAAAAATTGACCATAGTTGGTATTGATGATAGTTGGAACTTCGACTTAGATCAGGTAAATCATCGCATTGTGAAACAATTGTTGGGCTTAATATAATTAGTCTCTTTAAAAATCTAAATTTTATTGTTTATGAAGAAAGGATCCGAATTATGTGAGAATAATTTCTAATAAGTTCAAATAAGAAAAATAAGAAAAAATTTATGCTTTCGAATTAAGGTTTCGAAATTTATATCATACTTCTCGAGCTCCCTGGAGCAATTGGCTCTAAACTGTATTATAATGCAGTCCAAACTTACAACCCGAAAACTGTGGTCATCAATAGAACTTTGCGAAAATCTGAAATATTTCCAGTATGAGACCTGCGTTTTGGACTCATATTCACACTTATACATAACAAACGCCTTATGTGGCAAATCACTCGAGTAAGTGATTATATCTGCGCAAAATAGGAAGACCTCGAATAAAAAATCAAAAAAATTTGCAAATTCTGAAAAATTCTGTTTTAGAATATTACAACTTGGTGGAATCGCCCAATTCTTCGTGGATGATTTAGTGAAAGTAACAAAAGGATGCGAAATAAGAAATCTTTCCATACTTTGTCCGAACATACAACCACTTTCTTATTGTAATAAAGGCATACAGTCAATACTGGAAAGAGTCAAAACCTTGCTCATTAAGGTAGGCCATACTATTATTTGAAAAAAATAGATCATTAGCCGTGATTAAAATTAAATTTGAAATTTGCAATTTAACTTCATTAATTTAAATTTATCCATTAAATAATACACTTTTTAATGAGTAGATATATAATCTTATTTTAGATCTTGCAGTTCTAAGTTAAGGAACTTAAAAATATTTTTAAATTGAACCTTTTCCATGAAAGATAAGCTGTAATATGGTAATGTACCTATTAAGTGTTAGGACAATGCTTATTGATATAGTTTTAGCACCCTATATTCATGCATGTTCAAAAATAGAATTATCCACCTAAATATTACGGAGTAATAATATTAATATTAATAATATTAATACTGCATTATAAAAATTGTTCTCCATTATTATTAACATGATTATTGTCCTACTTAATCTTTATAAATAAGTGATTGATGTTCACTAAATCTTGTGCTGGCTTTTAATAAGATGAGGTAGTTTCACGAGGGAATCTTTGGTGATATAAAAGGCCATTTGTCAGCATCATCAGGTCTTCGAACTGAATAAATTTTTTTTTGCTTTATTTTTTTTTGTTTTTGCAATTTTAAATCATATCGTAAAAAATTTTTTTAAAATATTTTTTAGTGCGACGAAAATTATACCATAGATGATTACGAAAATCGGTTAATGATGATGAATATTCTAAGAACACTGAAATCGAATAGCACTTTAGAAGTTCTACACATAGTTCGCAATAATGTTGCACAAGCATCAAAAATAATGAGCTATTGGCTCGAATTGTCAAGGTGATTCAATTTTACCTTAAAATATCAAAAAAACAAATTTCTAAATTTCTAAATAATATAATATAACAATTATAATATGTAATTATCCAATTCCTTTTTTTCATTTCTAGAGAAACATATCGACGCGTCCGACTCAAATTGTCCGGAATTTCTCAAGATCGAATAGATCAAGCAATTGGTAGATTGATAAGAAAATGCGACAACGTTTTGAAAAAAAATAGTCAAGGTAAGAAGCATTTATAATTCAGACATTTTCATTTGGAATAGCATAGAAAAAAATATTGCGTGGATCCCAGATACTGTGTAGAAAGCAATTTCGATTTACAATTACGTAAGATGTTCTATTCCAATGAAGTTATTATTTGTTATATATAAAATATCACTTTTTACGTTAAAGATTGTTGATGAATGTTTTACAATTGATATAGAAGGAATGAGTTCTAATTAAAGCACCATAGTAGAAGGCAAAACAATTATCCATAAAAAAAATGGTGAAGTGGTCTATGCTCACCATTTCTAGTGAAGCTAGTTCCTCTGGATATTAGTATTACTGGAAATGTCAGGAAATCGCTTGGTGATAGGAGCACAGATTGATCACTAGAACCGCATGGATTTTCTAATGTTTACTCCTGTCAGAAAACTTCCCTCTCAGCACGATAATTTGAGCCAATACCACTCGACCCTATCTTGCCCCTGTAAAAAATTAAGGATCATTTTCATATTCACTATTTATTTAACTTTTTTAAATAAAACTTTAGACCATTTATGATAATAGCATAATGTAAAGCTTTACTTACAGACAAAGCATTAATATTAACTCGTGGAATCGGGTGCATCTGTTTGCTGGACAAATACACGTGGTTTGGTGAAGAAGATGGTGATTAAACTTATTTTAGTGTGATAATAGTTGTGAATCCTTTGCAGTTCCACGCTTCATATATGGATCCTTGGCAACTTGTTAGTAGTGATCCTTGTAGTGGTTTTTAAGCCTAAAAAATGTCGCTTAATTAACTAATTTTCTTTCTCTTTTATTTGCTTTTATGAAACTTAGCACCTAAAATTAAATTTCGCAAAATCATTTCTAGCTATCATTTTGAATAAAGGAGTATTTATTTTCCAGTCAAAATAGATTATTTCGCATTTTATAGACCATTCATCAGGAAAGAAAACCTGGAGAATTGATGAGGTGATGCTATTTTATCCGCTTTACCTGCTTGTTTCACTTACTTAATAAAACATAAAATGTCAAATATATCGAATACGCAATATCAATATTTTCTAATGAACATTTTTCTTTTTGGCACAGTTAACCCAACGATGAAAATTGGATTTAGTCAACTTTTTGATTCAGTTTTTTTAGTTTTATCTATTTTTATCTATTTCTTTTAATGTGTAATATATAAACATCTAATGATAAATATAATAAATATTTGGGTTTTATGATATATGGATCATCTATTAGTTCAAGTGTCTCATTTAGGAATGTGAACTGACATATTGCTTTCATTACGGTGGAGCCATAGGTCCGATTTCTATTTCCCGACAGAAAAAAACTGTTATTAATCCTATAGTGCTAATGAACGAAATGTTCTTCTATTACTCTCTGGAAATGGATTTTATTCTAATAGCGAATCGATTCATGCAAAATGGAAAAAACGAATACTTTTGATTGCGTCACTTAATTTATTTCCGATTTACTGGTGCTGCAATTTTTTCTTTTTTCTTTGAAGCAAGAATTATTGATATAATATCGCCATTTTAATTTGTTAATTTTGCTATTTTTCAGCTTATTGCAGAAATAAAACCAATCAGTGTCCGCTGGATAAGCGGCGGTAAATTCAATCCATTTATCTGAATTCCGGAAATGGAGTCATTTCTTCGGTTATCTGCTTATTTTTCTGATAGTTATATATGCCCTGATCGAATTCATTGTGCATTGGCCATCTTTAATATTTCTCGAAAAATGTAATATTTATCGCATGAATTTCTATCGTTAAAACCCTAAGTTGGTTAAAAACAGATCATTTTGAAAAAGGGAAAGTGTTATTAGAGCGATGACCTTTGACATTTTGACCTTTCCGACCTTTTTCGATTTCTTAGGTTTTGTTTAGCCAATAATCTCGCTTTAACACTCATTATCCTCGCGAATTCTTTCAAACCTTTGTTTTTTAAAATCAACCGATAATAATTCAATTATTCGCCTCATTAACTAAATGGCTGTGAAAATTTAATATTCTTAAACTATTATTGTCAAACACTTCTTTTTGAAAAAATCGTAATATTGAACCAATCTTTGAAAGGAAAAGAATGATTAGATCAAGTCAAACGTGGAAAAAACAGAAAAAAAATGGATTCACTAATTAAGCCCTTAAAAATGGTCAGAAAACTGGTTTTTCGCTTTTCAAAATTAGGGTTGTCTAAAATTTGTGATACTTTGTGACCTCGAGAATTTCTCTTCTATTTATGAAAAAAGAATATGTTTTGCGAGCGACTCGAATTTTATCTGCAGAGAATTGAAATTGAAACACAAATTGAAACCTAGGAATCACAATTAAAGCAGATTAATGCTTCCTCTAACAATAGCCATTCTTGGTACTGCTAACTCGATCGGTTACTATGATGAAACTTTTTCACCAGAGAATCTTTTAGAGGCAGAAGCATGGTTTAATCCTTTGGAACCTAGATGGTTTGATTTAATCGAAGCAACATATAATTCAACATATCTATGCATAATATCCCTTAACTGATTTGATAAACTGATTTGAATATTTAATAATTTTAATAAAAAATTTTGGTTTTCCAAATTAATTTTTTAAGGATGCAACTAAAAATGATGAAGAAAGATAATTAATCAAATATGATTAATGCAAGCGCTATTCGATAAATTCAATTTGATAAATTTGTGAAATTTAACACTTTTCCCTTTTCTCGATAACAACGTATATATATATATATATATTTGATGAAGATATTTTGAAGTAAGTAATGCAGTGGGCCTTCTAATTTCGAATAACTCTGAATAGTAAGAGCCTTTACTGATTAAGCCATTTTCACGGGCAACAAAAGCGATGTATTTTCAAGTCTCTCGTTGCAATTCCATGAAGGTTATTAATTTCTAAAAATGAATTAAATACTTAATTATTTAATCAACAATAGAATCAAATTAAAATTAAGCGTCAACAAATGCTCATAAAAAACGAAGTGAGATTTTCTGAATAAATAATGCCTCTCCACATATAGCCAAATAACCAAATAATTTTGAGTCAAAAGTCACTTCGAAAATTCCATTCTTTGTTAGATTTTTTTCTGGTTTTAATGATCAAGAGATCAATTTTCGCGAAAATTGGCGATAAATATTGTTATAAATTACCTAATTTACATTTATCTTTGGTATTATTTTTCGCTTCTTGTAAATTCTATCCTTTTATTTTTATTTTTTACTACATTACTCCAATATTGTCGATTTATGTAAGAATTCCATAGTTTTATTGATGTAAATTTGTCAGATAGTCAATTCAAACTGGTCGTGGTATTGTCCGGATTTTATAATGACAGATTTAGCTCCGTCGAACGTGGAAGGTGGGATGACAGGAGCCAAGCCCTTACCTCTTAAAAGACAATCGGCTATCCTACTTTTTATTTTTATTGTATCATTTATATTGAAAACAGAACTGACAAGAGTATCGATAATCATTTCCAAAAAATTCGAGTTCTAAGAAATTTAAAGATATAAGTAAAAGCGAAATATTTTAGAAAGTTTATTAGAATATGGAGATTAACTTTAATGATAGAGCAACAATTTCTGGATTTTGCAGCAACAAATATCATGACAGACAAATATTAACCGGCAGCATATTTGGAATGTTACACTGGTATTGCTACCGATCATCCACAAGTTACTTGATACTCCTTTTTTTATCCAGGATAGCTACAACGATTGGTAACAGAGACAGTATGTTTATCTCATTTTATTCATTTCATTTAACTTCAGTTTCATTTAACTTTAATTTGAACTGTTTCTTAGGATTCTTGCAAAACATTTGTTTTATAATATATTATATATATTATTATAAAACATGTAAATATATATTATATATTTATATATTTTATTTATATATATTTTAATATATATAATATATATAATATAAAACAATTTGAAAATTTTGTATGTCTAATATATTGTTTAATCACCATAGTTCCTTTTTTTCTAAAAATATCTAAAAAAAAAGTCTCTAAAAAGAAACAAAATTTCTTTGAAACTCTGACCATGTTCCAGATCTGATAATAAAATCGCATGAAGGTTTGTCATGACCGAAGTCCAGTACTACCTATCTCTTGCTGTAGTTGCAGTATTATTATGGCATTGGAATGACAAGTGATGAACTATTGAAGGAGGATTTCTCGAGCTATGTGGGTTACCACACATCACAACACACGAATTCCCAGATTTCTGATTTACTGGCCCTTAATGTAAAATTCATTATAGTTAAATTAGCGCCATTCTTTGGCTATACATATTATAACCTTTTATAAGGATTATTTTACTATTTAATCACTGGATAACTTAATTAAAACAAAAAATAATAAAATATAAGTTAAATCTTATTGAATGAATCCAATCAAATTAAAAGTTAAATAAAAATATTTAGTGAAAAATAACAAACAGTATGGCATAAATCCAGAAACACGTAGATATAAAAGACAAAACTTATAATAAACTTAGAATAAAAAATAATGAGCTTAAAAAAATATTAGGAAATATTAGATGAAAAAAATAAATTAGATTGGCATGTTATGGCTGGCGATGTTCGTGGAGAGGAGTGTGGGCCAAAATAAGTGCAAGGAATCAGAAGTTTATTCGGATCAAAAGCATTTTCAGAAATGGTTGATTTTGACGAATTATATTTGACACTAGGAGTAAATGCGCTTGGCCTCAGACCACTACCAATTAAGTTTACTGTCGATTTGTCCAAAATTACCAAATTATCCATACTTTTATGTAAGCCTGAAATGGCAATATCAAGTAACGCCTATGGAATTTGAAATGCTAAGATTAGAAACCGTTGATAATTGCCAATAATAATGCTAAACTGTCAATTAAATTTAGAAAATAAAAATAAATTAGGAATTATTTGCAAATCGCATGACCATTTTTCCGAAAACTTCTGTGAATTAAAGCCAAACCCGAGCTGATATTATCTTGAGAAAAATCATGTCGTTGTTCTGAAGAATTCAATTGGAAAGATGATGGACTGAAGTCGAATTGACTTGATTTAAATTGCGATGATGATGACTGAGCTGATTTTCTCTGAATTTGACCAAGGGTAAGACGTTCAATTGCTAATGGACTGAATTCCGGCGAACCTCCTGGCCTTATATGTGTCTTCATGTGACGAGTTATCATGTCTCTTCTACTCTGAAAAAGCGATTTATCTACCATCTTTTCTCCTGAATAATGCTTACATAATTTTTTTTTCAGTTTCCGCAAAATTTCACTACATAAATTAAAAAATAATATGAATTTCTTAATAAAAAAGATCACAAGTCGAAATCATAATATTCAAAAAAAAAAGCTCACCGCAGCATAGTTACATTGTGGACACTGATAAGGTTTTTCACCCGTATGAGTCCGCTGATGTGTACTTAAATGGTCACTTCTTGAAAAGACTTGTCCACATATATGACATCCATATGGTTTGATGCCTGTGTGAAGCCGCATATGTCTAGAATCATTTAATCATTTAATCTATTTCCATTTCCATTAAACTTTTAAACTTTTTTAAACTTTCCATTTAATGTCTTTAAAATATTTATGGAAAAATTTTAAAGAAAATACCTTTCATATTTTATAAGAAAAATCAGGAAATTTGAAAAGGTTTAATGTCAAGGTTTAAAACTGGATTTTATTTAAAAAAAAAACAAATCTCAGGGCATAGGCACCTTGTAAGCATATCACTTCTCCCAAACGACTTGGTGCAAACAGTACATTTATGTAATTTAGATAAGGTTTCATCTCCGGTTACTGAAATTGAGCGATCTCGATGTCGAGAAGCAATGTGTTTGGCCAAGCGGTCGTGCACTGCAAAAGCCTGCAAGTAATACAAATTCTGAAACTGTTATTAAAATTATATATATATATATTTGCACAAAACTCAGCTTAAGTTTCAAGCAAAATTTTTAAATCATCTTTGCCTACTAACTGAACAAAATACTGAAAAATTGAAAAATAAATTTTATAAATAAAAGTTAACAAATTTTCTCGTTTTTTTCTATGATCCTCATTCCCAAAGCGTCATTGAAACAACCTGATTTTTTGTTCGATTTTCATTGCCAAAAAATGTGAATTTCATTTCATTTATTATTTATAACATTTATCATATTATATAGAATGTCCAAAAAAATAGAGACAAAATTCTCTGAATGAAATTCCGTTAATCTTTCAATTAAATCTTTATGTCACCATAAATTTTCACCTGTCCACAATGTTTACATATATAATTGTCATACGAAACATCCGATTCGGATCGACTTCGCCTCCAAATCGCAGAATGCTAAGATCAAAATCTGTTAATATTAACTTTAAGATTATCAAATAAATATGATAAATGTACCACAATTTTCATGAAATCTAATTTTCAATTTTTCTCTAAAAATGAAACTTTTATAGGTCCCAATGTCGATTCTAACTGTGGTGAAACGGCTCGTAAAAAAGTACGAGAAGTATGGGTTGAAGGTGGTGCCAACAACTGTGGAGATTTCACCTGAAATTATTACGCATGTGTTATAAATCTTAATGGAGTGGAAAAAAACAGCTTAAATTTCATGCAAATGATTAGCCTTATTTAGGAATTAACCACACATTAATTTGCTAAAATTTCACAATATGTATAAGCCACACAAGGATCTGTGAATGTCTGGTTCTATACGAAGTCAACAAGATCATAAATATCCGTTCATAGAGAATACAATGACTGTGGAAGACGACATAAAACAATCTGTACAAATGGTTATTAAATGTAACATATATCGGGGTAAAGCATTGTCTGCTATTATCCCTGCTTTTATTCTGCATAAATCTAAACCTCTTGAATAAAACAAAAAATGGATAACGAATAGATTTTTAATAGCGCAACTACCATTTTTTCTATATAGATGATATCAAGTTATACGCCAAAAGCAAACGAGACATTGACTCACTCATTCATCTAACAGGAATCTACAGCGAGAACATGGGGATCTTATTCAGAGTAGAGAACTGTGATCGAGTAGTATTAAAAAAAATGAAATTAGGACTAATGGGGTGGAACTAACAGTGAGGCATATAGCAGATATTTAGACTAGCTAATATCACACAGCAATATCACTAGCTAATATCACGCAACATGAAAAACACGATGAAAGGACAAGGCAGATATCCAAACACCACCAAAGAATAAAAAGGAAGGAACCAGCTCAATGGAAAAAAATTCACACCATGAACGCGTCATCAGATACAAACTGATATAACTACCATAAAACCATGAACGATAAAAGAAAGATATGGAACTCCGGTGTATCCAAAGACTATATACTAGGTAAAAGAAGGCGGCTAGGGTATGATTAGTGTTAAAGTCACCTTGAACGAGACCCGAAACATTCAAAAACACATCAGCCAAAGATGGTGAAGAATGTACCATCTAAAGATAGATGAATGCCTGATGCTGAGAAATCCTACAAGTGCTTGGGAAAACTGGACTAACAGAGAGAAATAAGGCATTGATTATAGCAAAGCACAGGCATTAAATACCAGATCTATCGAGGCATGAAGCATAAGACAGGACTCAAAATGCAAGAAAAGCAAAGCACATAATTGAAAGATATAGCCAAATAGCTGGCATGATCTACAGAAATATCTATTCGGTATATGCCTTAAATCTTTCTAACATCAAGATCAAATGGGAGATTCCGCAGAAAATTGCAAAAAAAGGCCAAGGTTCTGTGCAATTTCCTCATTTAGGCAAAAAATCAAGTACTGGTCAACCAGATCATGGTAGTATGAACTAGAAATCAGCACTGGTGATACGGCAATACAAACTGGCAGGAACATAAAGAAGAAGGAATATGATATGACATGACATGACATGACAAATCAGATAAATATCGGGGGCTGAAAGAAGAAAGAAAATAAAAATCATGCAATATAATTATATGGTCGCAAATCCTACTCGCAACAAAAAATAATCGTATTGTCGGAAAAACCGAAATAATGAGCGCTTTCCCATGCTTAAAATCATAAATCAGTTGTACGGTATTTTTGAATGTAAATTTCCCTCGAAAAAAACACCGTCAATTTGTGAAGAAATTATACGTTTAATTGTAAATTAAAATCTCTTTCTTTCCTTAAAAAACATTCCTTATAAAAAACAAGAAGGAATGCGACCAAAGATCAGATGTTTACTTGGTCAGTTTGCTATTGAGTGAGTTTGTGATTGGGTCGGTGAGTTTATCGGTCGGTCCGTTAGTCAGTCAGTTTCTACCATACGTCCTTCGTAATCCTTTATTTCAATTCGTTATAATAACTGATATCATTTTGCACATCGTTTTTAGATTGGTATCTGGGCAATAATAAAATCTACAATCAGCTGTTTTTCAACTCTAATTCGTGAAACCGTCGACGAGTATACAAGTCACTTCTTTCAGAAATTTTAGTTTTTTTTCTTCTTTCTGATTAACAAAACTTTTCACGAGACGTATAAGCACTAGCAAAAGTAGCGAAAAATGATTTGAAAACAAAATGCATGAAAACGAATGCAGAAAAACAAAAATAACGAATATTTTAAAACAGATGATTCAAAAAGTGACGAAAGACTGGAACATACGGTGAGACATGGTCGAGGTATTTGCAACTGGCTATTTGATGACGGCATTACTGGTTCAGCGAACCACTGCTTTTGAAGAGCCAATAACTGATTGTGCATCCATGAAGCAATCTGATGTTGACTACCAAAAGCCTCACTGAATTTAGAGAGATTCTGCAAAAAAAATAGTACTGGAGATTACGATCGTTATTTGATTTTATGAAGATGGAGTAAGAATGAACATATTTGTCTGACAAATATGATTAGACAATATAAAATGAGCGTTTACAATTAAACAACCCTTTATAAAGAGTTATTTACAACTGAATATATCAGAATATACTCAATGAACAGGACCTGTTGGAGAACTTTTCCTTTTCTAATAGCTCTCACGTTATTGGTTAGGTTGGTTCCGTTGGTACAAGGGATAAGAGGTCTCAAAGGTGTTCGATCTGACCGTCGTCGATAGTAATAAAAGCTTTTTCATTTTCCATCGTCTAATCTTAAGTCCCTATATTACTATATTACTGGTCCCTATATTACTGGTCCATCTATACATACAAAATATTAATATTTCGCGATTGTACCAATCCAGATCTTCCTTCTATCTTCCTCGCTTTATCAACCACAGAGTTTAGCAAATAGCGAAATGTATGTCGATTCGTGCGATGGATATGCCCAAGCTAGCGAAGGCAACGTTATGTGATGATGGTACTGTTAATGCGAGTGGTATTTGAACGAAGGTAGATGCGATCATGTGATATTTTATTCGCTCGACGAACCCGTAAAGGTGGTCAAAGACAGAAAATTTCTTTGTATCCTCCACCTTCATCGATAATGTTTCGTAACCATATGGCGAGATCGAGCGAATTACAATTAAATATACTTCTTTTTTATAGTGATTTCGTGACTTCATAAAGGTTTCATTAAGTACATTATCAGGGTTGCAATTTTTTCTTTCGCTTGGCCGTTTGAAATTAGGATGGGTACAAGATATTTAAATTCTGGCACCTTATTAAGCTATAAAAATAAGTATTTTATCAGCTTCTGATATATCAACATTATTTGCATTTGGAAAGAGATTTTCTGATAAAGGGATCTTTTTTAGTGAAAATCCGAACTGAAAATGGTGAGTACTGTTACTTTGAATAGTATTATGATGTTGATCATAGATCATATAATTTGATATGATTGACCTGCAATGGAAGTGAATCCGGTGACGGTGAGAATGATTCTTCAATTGTGGGTTGTCTTAATAAGATCGCTCGCTTATGACTATCATCTTTTGAACATGAATTCTAAAATTTATTAAATATTATCAACTTTGTCCATTTTGTTTGATAAAATTTTCCCGAATATATTAAGAAAAACACACTTTTGTATCGAAAGTGGGTTTTGAAATTTCAAAAGAGTTATTAAGAGAAAGAGCTTCATTTGAAAGGCAAGGATATAGAGTTTCTCGATTTCGAACTATGTCCTCTTGTTCTTTATTGTACTTTTGCAAAAGGCGTTTCTTATATTGACCAGATGATGAAAGCGTTTGAATAACTGTTGATGGCATCTAGAAACAAAATTTTATTGAAATTGATAGCATCCACAATGATCGTGCAAAAAGAAAACCAAAAAGAGTCACAGAAATAGTAGAATGAACTGTAGAGGCATCCAATTCATTTCTTGCAGCCATTTCACCATCAGAGCGACTCCTTTCTCTAAAATAAAATATCATTAAATAAATCTAATATAAAAATTATCATATGAATTTGCAATCTCAATTCTATTTTATGAAATTTTGTATTTTTTCTTCTAATAGCCCTCACCATTAGGTTAGGCTTGCTCTAAGGGTTACAAGGGTAAGGCGTTTCCAATCGGCGTGGTCTGATGCCATCGTCGACAATAATAGAAGCCATTCCTTTTTCTCTAAGTCCAAATATATTTGAAGTCCAAATATATTAAACCGTGTGAAGGATGGCGTCAAAAACGAAGTGGGCCAATCAAGACCTGGACTGATACGGTGAGAAGATTTTAAACGTATAGGTGGACCAGTTAGAAGAAAAAAAAAGAAGAAGTCCATATATTGTTGGTCCACCTCTACGTTCAAAATCTCTTCTGATCGTATCAGTCTAGGTCTTGATTGGCCCAGCTCGCTTTTGATGCTAACCACGGCTTAGCAAGTAACGAAATATGCGTTAACTGCTGTGGTGGACGACGGAGAACGCGCCCTAACCAGCGAAAGCGATGCTCTGTGATAATATTATTAATGCAAGTGGTATTTGAACGGTGAATGCGATCATGTGAATGCGATATTTTATCCGACAGATCCGTAAAATGTACCTTAGACAAGAGTGGTCAAAGGCACATAGCTTTTGTATTCTGCACTGTCATTCTGCATTGGCCATGTCTCAGAGCCATATAGCAAGATCAAACGAATCACGGCTATAAAGGTGCGGACATTCGTTTTTATGGTGATTTCATGACGGCTCCATAAAGGTTTCGTCAACTGGAAGATGGCAAAGAAAAGGAAGGAAAGAAAGGAAGGAAGGAAAGAAAGGAAGGAAAAGGATTAGAAAGGACTACATCATCAGCTTAATCAAGATCTGTGAAACGATACTCTGGACTGATTTCTATATCGCTTAAGTGCTTAAAAGCGATGTCCATTATCTAGTCTATAGTGTAGCTTAGTTAAATATTATAGGCACCTTTGAAGGACACCAGTTTTTTCCGAGGGGTTTGCCAGTTTCCTATATGCACAAACTACGATGTGCGTTGATAAAATGCCTTTCTGAGTTGAAGACCTTCTCTGGAACACCATTATCTTCCAAAGCGTTATCAACTGAATCAAATCCATCCGAAAAATCAAGATGAAACACGTGATGGTTGGTTCCAAGTGATGTTTCAACACCCTTCTTAACGTGAACATCAGGTCAGACAACCGGTCTGAATTCAGCTTGATTAGGGCGCATCCTGCTGTCACGTAAGTCTTCCATAAGTCTGTTGAGTAAAAATGGAAGGAAAAAATTTTCGTTGAAACATCTAGTAAGCTGATTCCTCGATAATTGTAGCAGTATGTCCTATCACATTTCTTGAGAATTGCTTTGCTCCAATCAACTGCTAATATTTCTTTTTTCCATACTAGAGAGTGCATTTGTTGAAGGTGCATTGTGAAGGACGATGGATAACATTTGAAGAGCCTGAAGACCATCTTCTCCCGAAGTATTGTTGGCCTTAAGCTTATGAATAAAGGAGATTATTTTTTCTTCTATTAAAGGCTCGTAATTGCAAGCGGTTCGGCGAACGTATCAGCTATATCAGGGCAACAGATGGCGCTTCATGGTTAATTTTGGCCTCGAAGAATTCTTTCCATATAATGAAGCGGTCCTTAATACTCTTAACCGGCAGGCTATTGCTGCCCCTTTCCATTTCACTGATCGTTCCCCGAGTTGAATGCGGAATAGTTTCCTATTATCGCCTAATCGAACAGCGACCTCCATTTTCCAATAGTGATTTCTATTCCGCCTTACTGCTTTCGTTACAAATCTTCGAAGCATCTGGTAGTTAAAATCATCTGACATTCGTGCATTGACCGTTTTTCAGACAATTGGGACAGTTGTTTCCGATACACAACTAGCGCATTTCCTGTTAGTATACCCTAGCAAGGAAATGGCTAATTTTCGAAGACACTTATAGTTTGGACCATTATTCATTTGCCATTCCAGAAAAGTCATTGATATTTTTACCATTGAGATGTTTCAATAATTCGGTTTGAAATGCTCTCACTATTCTCGAATTTTTTAGTTTGAGATAGTTGAAGGATCTTGGGAAATGCTATTTCTTACATTATTTTATTTGAACCACTAATTAATTTAAAATTTTCAAATTATCTTTTATTTTTATTCTAAATCAGTAAACTGCTTCGCTGGCTCATCACTTCTAAAAATTTTCCAAGGAATCATTTCGCGATTAAAAATGGGTCATCACCACCATCCAAATTTTTTAATGATAGAATTACTTCTTGCCAATGCAAGGAATCGAACCTATAATGCTCGACGCACATCGAAGTAACCATATTGCTCGACCATTCTTTCCAACTATCAGTATTATCTATCAGTATTGAATCGAATTATGTTAGTAAACTGGTTCAAAATTCGTGAATCATTCAATCCACAAAGTGAAAAAAGTACTTTTCGTTGATTTGAAAAAATTCAATTTTTTATGCCTAAATTTTTTGAATTTTTACCAATGTACCTTGTGGTTGAATTCAAGCATGAATTCGGAGTAAGAAATTGGTTGTTCAATTCGATTTCGATTCTTCCAGATAAGGAACTTGCACAACGCAATGAATCAAAACTGCAAAGAATAGGGGAATAGGGGAATTTCACAATCTCATCTGAATATGGAGATATTGAAATTTGTAAAAATTAATGGTAGAGAAAAAAATATTTATTTTAAATCCAAAAAATACCTAAAATGAAGTGATTTCATTGATGTATTTGGTGATATGGCAGGAGAAACACCGAATATTGAATGAGGAGTATCCGGTGGCTCAGTACAATCGCTAAATGGACTAAATGGTGCTGAAGAATAAGTCATACATGGTGAAAGGAGATCCTTCGACAAAACATCCGAATCAGTATCACATTCCAGGCTGCAAAAATTAATATATAAATAGAAAATTTTTAGATGGGTCAAAATATTTTAAATCAGTGGTCAAACCATGGAGTTCATGGAATCCATAGCGATTTTCAGGAGATATGTTGGAGACCAATTATATTTGTGTTATTTTTTATTTGAATATTTCAAATCAGAAAATATTTCAACTTAAAACTTGAAAATGCTAAGGATCCATAGATTTTTATGGCAACATTCAAAGCTCCGTGGTAAAAGGAATTTGACGACGACGACTGCTTTAAATGAAACAAATATTAAGATTTATATATCTTGGGAAACACAAAATTAATTTTTCAATTACTTTGTTTGAATCACCTTGATTTTTTGCTACCTCCTAAGCCAGTCCAACCTGGGCTACAGCTGCTTGTACCAGCACTTATAGAACTCCGAGGGCTAGAACCGAGATCACTTGTTGAATGTGGGCTCAGTGAAGCAAATTTTTGGAAAGGTTGGCAAATTGTCGACTGAAAAAAAATAGAGACTGGTTACTTTTTGTATTTTATTTGAGTAACTTTGATTTTTGCTGCTTTCTAAACCAGTCCAACCTGATATTTTGTAACATTTAATTTATCAAAGCAAATCTCAAGGAGTATTAATTAATATCATTAATATCATTAATTGAATATTATCATCAAAAGTCAAAGGAACAGCATTAGACAGACCACATTAATCCTCTCCATTGCGTCTGAGCTAAGTGGATTCGGTCTTCGTAATCTAGAGTTTGTCGGTGATGAAGGTGTACTTGGTCCTTGTTCACAGATAACTGGAGGGCCCTTAATGATGTTTTTATATTATTTATAACTATCCTTATAATTATCAATGTTTCAAATAATTGTATTTATATTATAAATAGCAACCAAAATTTAATAAGGAAAAATTATTTAAAAAATAATTGGTTAATTTGGTTAGAGAATATTAGATATTTGGTTAGTGAATGAAAGATTTTAAGATATTATTACCGAATTTGGTCGAAGAAATGGATGTGCTGAAATCTTTAGTGATATGATTTATTGAGGAATTTAAAATATAATTCACCTGTAGCAGTCCTTTGCAATTGCTGTGATATATTTCACTGTTGTCAGCGGGTTCACAAATAATTATTGCTTTACTATCTTTAATTTGAGCAAAATTAGACCAGTTTTATGTTGTCTTAAAGCCTATATTCCATGAAATAACAACTGAGAATTTGTGTAATTTCATTTCATCAAAATCTTTAGGCAAAATTTAATAATTCAAGAAGGGAGTAATGCATAATAATATATAAGATTTTGATGATGAAAATTAAATTAACTCATCTTCCATGAATTTTTATGGAATATTTCTTACTAAATTCCTACTAAATCTTTTTTTCTAAATCGAAGCAATCAAACGGTCGAGTTGACTCAGATCATCGCGTTGAGACGCAAGAGCTCGGCTTCTACTCCCTGCAGAAGAAAGCCCGTCATTAAGGTGATTGGGTGACGATCGCGAGCCTCCTTCTATCAGACTCCGTAAAATTTCTAATCTCACTAACAACCAGCGAAGCTAGCTCGACCAGGAATTATGAGCATTAAACATATATTTTTAATTTAATCATTCAATAAAGGATTTTATTGTAAGAAAAAAATTTTATTTGTGCTAATATGATTTTGTATTATCTTTTCGATTATGTTTGCTGTTTCTGATCAAAAAATGAATTTCGATGTCGTTTAAGTGACAAATTCTGACATTTGAATTCTGACATTAGACCTTTGAAATTTCTAATTGAGTTCGTAATTGACTTACAATTTTTTAAACGAATATTTTCTGAATCAAAACTTTCTTCGTCAATATCTGTCATAATTGCTGATTTTTCCTAAGAAAATTTCGTTCCCTTAAAAATAATTCGAATTGAAACTGGAAATTTTGTGAAATTTCAAATTATAAAAATTTATAAAAATTCATAATTGCCAAAAATTTGAATATCAAACAGAGGAATTTAGGACAGAAGAATTAAATTTAAAAATTTAAACAGAGAAAAAATAAATAAATACCATTAACCTGAAACCAATGTTACTACAAAGTCATTTGATGAGTGAAATGAAAGAGAAGCAATAATTACAGTAAATAATGCAACCATATAAAATAATGAATATACGCGTAATTACAAGAGTAATTCGAAGGTGATACGATCGCCATGAAAAGGAAAAAACATGAATAAGCATCAGTGCCGCGATAAACGCAAGTGATTAACAACAATTGCTTTCTACGCATGAAGAAAAGTATGAAGGCGAGCCGAGTTTAATAAAGGCGTTTGTAACGATTGCCTTCAAGCCTATGCCGACTCGAAGTGCGAGAAATAAACACAATTAAACACCCTCATAATATTAGTTTCCTTCAAATCGATAAGAAAACGGCTGTTATGTAACAAGAATGATGGCCATCTAAGTGAAAAAGTCAATAGAAAAGGACGCATAAATCTAGCAAATAAAGGCCGATTCATAAGAGGATGAAAATCGAAACGATATATAATCATTACTTTTATAAAATTCGTTCTAAAAAAATGCAACATCTTCCATTATATTCGTTAAAAATGAGGCAGCGAAATTAAGCAGTTAAATTGAGCAGTGCTCAGATTAGCATCAGAGTGCAGATCGTGCCTCTTGCAAGAATGAAGTGAATGCGAACCGAGTTTAATAATCGCATTTACAACGATTGACTGCCTTCAAGCCTATGCTTATGCAAGATTAAAGCCATCAGCAAAAAATCCCGGTGATGGTGGCGGCTCGTCTGCACTTCTATCACCAAGTATTCCATGGCAAAAATTTCTAGCCATAATAACTGTCAGAGATTGGCGCTAGCCACAAACGATGGACGCTATTTGTTATAGATATATTTTAAAAAAATTGAAAAATTGCGAATCAGTCTACGAGATGCTATTACATGCTATACGATAATTATTCAAATCTTACAAATGCCTTGAGACTTATGCACTCAAGAAATAAGAAGTATTTGAAACAATATTTGGCAAAAGCCCTTTCCATGCATGAAATCAGATGCACTGACAAAATACTTTTCTAATAAATGCCACCATTATCAGTTAACTTTGTTCCATTCGCTCTCGAGGCTGAGTTACCAGACCTATGCTAACTCCTATATTGACAAAATTTTTGTAGCAATTAAAGAATCGTTTAATGGTGAAAAAATATAAAGTAAAAATAATACTACAGCAAAGAATTCACGAGAATAATGCACATATTTCACCCATTAGTTCACCCGAATAACTCTCCCAAATCTAAAAACAGCGCAGATAAATATAAAGCAAAGGTATTCTCCGAATTAAAGCCTTACTGCATACTAAACAACTGCCATATTAAAATCGATAGTGAAACAACAGAGCCTAGTTTTCTTCAAACAAACGTAAATTTAACTAATTTTAACTAACTAACATACTTGTATTTTTCAAATATATGAAGGAACGGACAATTATGGCATCGAGTAAGACAATCTACTTGCTACAATCTACAGTCTATAATCTACAATCTACAATTTACTTCACTTGCTTTTTCTCCATTCACCGTTTCTGGTTTGATTTGGTTTGGCTCCATTGACCAATAGGATGAAATTGTTTTCGCCACAGAGTCGTCAGTTAGTCATTTGGGAATAGGGAGTAGATAGAATTTGTTCGTTTGTTCGTTTATAGCATTCGTAGCAATCGCAAATCTCCATCGTTGATTATTATTATTATAGAATCTGTACATTTCGCAAAGTTTGAGCACAAAAAAATTATTCAATACAAATAAAATAGAAACTGACTTCCCGTTAAATCTTTAAAATTAATGCTTTAATAACCGTCCACACGCAATATTTTTATTAATTTTATTACACTAGAATCGAGTATATTAAAAATACAAAATATTTAATGCATTAAGAAGGAAAAAAAAAATGGAAAATTGAACCAATGAAAAAAAACGACAAAAATCCAAGTTTGATAAAACGAGAAAAGCAAGAAAAGTAATTTAATATTCTATAAATCATTTTCTTGTGGAATAACCAAACCTTCTGTAAATTCCTTCGCTGCAAAACACCCAGGGTCCTATAAATTCTTTTTCTTTAAATGATCTAATCTCATATAAATTTTTTTCTATGAAAGAGCCCACCCTGATAATTTTTTTTTGTAGCAAATAGAATCTAGTCTCCTTTTTCTGCAAAATAAACTGAATCTTGTTAATAAATCTTTTTTTTTGATTATTATGCTATAAGCCACTGAAATAGAAGCCTAAAAGATTACTCTTACGCAAATAATACATAATAATAATATATATGGCAATAGCAAAATATTTTCGAAAATATTTGGCTATGAAGACTATTTGTACAACAAAAGAATATGGAAATTTGTTAGTCAATTTGATTAAAATAATCCTACTTTCACACTTGCAAAAATAAAAATGATTGAGAAAACTTTTAATTTTAATTTTTAAAGGCAAAATTTTTAATTAAACTTTTCTGATCACCATTTTGAATGGAGTTTTTATTCTAAAGCATATCGATGCTGATAACAATTGATAAAATAGATAAAAATTCACATTCGATTAAAATGTATTAAAATTGACGACGCATAACATTTCCAGCCAGACTAGTTCCATTGTTACATTTTCTTACGCTATTTTTAGAACTTTAAAAACTGCTGCGAAGAACAAAGCTAAATTTGTTTTAAATTATAAAATAAAAAAAAAATAAATTGTAAATTATAAGTAAATTACAGATTAAATTTTATACATATATAAAAACTTTTCTTTTTTCCTTCCTGTAGATGGTCACAGCCATCCTCATTCTCGGGTCCTTTATCAGGCCTGGGAGACTGATGGTCACGCGCAGTATCTTAGTGTTCTTCTGGATGGAGATCTGCGATGTTATTCCTGGAATTTACTGAAGCCATTCTAAGCCATTTTTTTTTATTATATAATGATTATAGTCAACCGCCGTTGGAAGAATTAGTTATTCCTATTTCCTGGTAACTTGGTAACCTTAATGGGTCAGATCGTTAAGACTCGCATAAAATTGATAACTCGCAAGAAAAAACGTCTTTCAACTATCTAAACTAAAACTAAAATAAAATTTTACGGATAGTAAGAGTGGATTATTGCACCCAAATGATATCAACGCTTCAACTGATAATTTAATTGACAATTTTAATTTGTCAATTGATGATTTAAAAAATGAATTATATGTCAAAAGATTGGAAAAACCATTGGTTGGTTACTGAGGTCAATTTTCATCACCAAGAAATTATTTGGGGAAACAGAGTAATGGTACCATACATTTTTTTACATTACATTGATAAGAAAGTGTAAATATTATTTTAAGCATGGTTCAATTTTTTTATTTCTGCAACAAAAAAATTGAATTTTTTGCGCAACCTTTAGAAAAGGATAATTTATGTTGATGTGTAACAAGATGAATTATTTTACGTTCTAACTTGAAGTTTATTGCACTGAAATGAAAATATGAAGTAGAAGTACCATTAATTTTTAAAAGTTTATTAGTTAATTGGTTTGACCGCTTTGAATGGATGAGTTCGATGAATGCTAATTATACGAAATTTTTTAAAGAATTTTTTGTAGCTTGCTAGTTAAACGGATTCTGTGCATAAAACTGGGATTAAGATTCTTTTAAAAGAAAAATTATTTATTTACTGAGGACTTAAAACTTAAATCAGAGGGTCACTCAAGTATAGAAATATGCATGGATCTTTGGCATCGTTAGTTTTTAACGATAGGCTTATTCGCAGGACCAGAAATTGGATCAACGTTAGCTTGCCCATAGCTTATCCTTTACTGGCTTATCCTTAGTCGAGGCAATTCAATTCCATTTATGAAGTTTAATTAAAGTAACAAATTCCTAAATAAATAAATAACCTGAGCGTCAATATTATAATATTAAAGCTTTATTATTAATATTAAAGCTTTCAAAAACAAATAATTTAGATAAATAATTTAAATAATAATATGTTTTTTAAACTGGCAAATAACCAAACGAAATAGCTGCGAAAAAAATGGCACTTAAAATAGAAAAAAAACAAGAAAACGCTTTTCTAATATGCTTAATTACTACTTATTACGTAGGTGCAGGACAATTTAGAGGATAACATCCATAACCCCACTAGCTGAACCAAAAATGGGCATTAACTACTTAGTTACTTGGTTTATTTAATATTCATATGCATGTATATGAATAAAAATGATGGTTATTACGAATGCATATATTGATGGGCTAAACTTGGTTTTTTTCATTGGATCAATAAAGAACGGGGGAGCTGAAACAAATTTAACGTTACTAAAACTCCTTTACGAAGAATGAATTCATACGAAGGTGTTTGAAAGACCTACTTATACTTACGAGTTGCTAAAAAGTTCTTAAATTATAGCAAAAAAAAGATGCGAAAAAAGGAAATAAATCTCGAAATGTGAACTTACATGATAAAGATAATCGTTCGAATAATATTTTATTACACTAATAAAGGTTCAAATGAAATTTTATTGAATTTTAGAATGAAAAAAATGCAATAAAATTTTACCATAAAAGAAATTATGATCATTATGAAGCTTTTCAAAATAAAAGGAACGTTTAAATCGGTTAAATAAAAATTTTTGGGAAGAAGGAGGTTGGGAAGGATGAAATATGCAATATTACCAATATTCCTCCCCAATACTCATATATATATATATATATATATAAATCCCATTCTCACTCTTGTGAACAGCAATGGTGATCCTCAATCTCTAGTCGTCTACGAGAGATCTGGGAGCCTGAGAGTATCATAGCTATTCATAGCAATACGCTTTTCTGAGCAGAGAACTCTGATATTCCTGGCAACAAAGGATGAGCTGCTGAGAAAATCTGAATCATCAATAGAGAAAAAACCGAAAGAATTTATTATAAAAAAAAAACTCATATAACAAAAGACTCTTTGCAATAATGAGTCAGTTACTTAATATTCAAATCGTATAAAAATTATCTTTTTTCCTTTTTTCGTGAAAACATTCACTGTTAGCTAATTTATAAAAAAAATTACCTTATTTACAAATTTTAGATGCAGCTGACCGTGAAACAGCTGTACCTTTGAAAGGAAAAAATAATTTTTATAAATTTTTTATAAAAATTTGCATAATATTGTAAGCTCAGCCTACATATGGGAAAAAAATAAGCTCCTAGAATCGTTTTGATCGTCGTATTTAAAAACGACGAATGCGACTTCAAACGACCAATAATTTCTCTCAAACCAAAATTCAACCTATTCGTCTCCTTGACCCAATTATTATACTGTTATATTGGTTTGAGAGAAATTGTATTGCAATAATTCAACGGAAAATAAAACTTTTCCACCTAAGACAACTTTCACGACAAACACTGGAAAACAAGACCAAGCAAAGGAAATACCATGGCAAAACAAGACCCTCCATGGACTGCACTACCCATGGATAGCTGAAATGGCTGGTTGACATTAAGAAACTAACAGAATTGGAAAAAGCTGGACTAATCACTAAGGCACTGAACACAGCAGCAAAAATAGGTAGTATATATCAGATCCACTAAATCTACCATATCAAACAGAACTCGCAGAAAAAGAAGTATAAAAAAAAAGCAACAGAAAATATCCAAGAAATGGTAGCGGGATAAGACACTATGCGGAACCTTCAAGCTCTCAGACATCTGACAGAGGACCCGTGACAGAGGATAATCCATACTACTCACATCGATAGGAAAGAGTGAAAAAAAAAGTGAAATTTTTATGATATATCTAAATAGATGAGATATAGACAAAATAAAAGAGAAGGTAGTGGATTTTCTCGTTGAGAGGTAAAGGTATTTTTACCTCTTACAGAAGCGAACCTTTCCAAGTGGCTCCCCAACAAAAAATTCTGACCAGACCATAGCAGCAAGTGGATACAACCATAAATATACAATTTTATAAGCAAATCTTTCACTTTAAATATAATTGTTTCGAAATATATGATATTTAAATTTCCTGTTTTTGAGTAAATTGTTTGCTTTTTTAAATCAAATTATTTAAATACTTAAATTAGGAATTTATGTTCAAATTAGAAATATGTTTAAATTATTTTCATTCAAATCCAGAAAAGGAGAATTTGGTTGAAAATTCAAGAGTTTCACATCGAAATAAACATTTCTTCTGAATTATAAATTAAAATTTTGGTTGAAAAATAGTTAAAATTCGATCGCTTGTTTGAAATGATTAGCATTCACCATTCATGATTAAATTAGTTTTTCTGGCTACATGTAGGAAGACTGTGCGCGAAAACCGCTTAGATAAAATTATATCGGATAAGATCTTAACTGCAGATTCCAATCAAAAGAATAGAAGCCGAGCTGTAATCTCTCTCTCAACTCCCCAATCACTATCCACTATCCACAACCCTGCTTGTCCACATCCCTGTCACTATCCACAACCCTGCTTGTTTGAAGATGCCAAAAAAGAAATAAAAAAAAAGGAGAACGAGAATTTAATTTATTAATAAATTCTATGACAGATAAAATAAAGCGAGAATTCTAACGAGAATTCTAATTTTTTAATAACCTTTCTTTTTTCATTAATAAATATATTAAATTATTGTTATTTTTATAATTGTATTTAAAAAAATATTTATTTATTTTAATGGAAAAAGAACAGAAGAAAAAAGATTTTTAATTCTTTATGAATTTTAGCAATATAGTACGTGGTTATCATTTCTGGTTAAGCTCGTTCATTCCTGTGATTGTTAATAGATGAAACAATTCTGAGAGTTACTAGCCAGAAATACAGATGGGTTGTCAATTCCATCCGATCATGATGTTCAAATTTTTTAAAACTCTAAATAGTTTCTTTAATCCACAAGCGTTTAAAAAATTGGATATGCTAAAAGTTCATCCACTAAAAAAGGTCGGATTAATATGAAAATTGTTATGAAATGAGCAGCGATCGTCGAAACATTTAATCATTTAATAAAAAGGCCAGTAATAAACATAATGATAAATAGAAGAGGCAAGGGGAATCGATATGCAGCAATGTGCGCTTCGCTTTTCATGATTTCATAGGTAAAAGAATTCGAAAAACAACAACGATTTTCTATTTCCATATTGAGGAAACCGACAAATTTTTGCTAAAATCAATATGAAAAACTAGCGAGACCAACAACAATTTAGAACGAGCTGAAGCAAAAGGAATAAGAAATGGTGAGATATTTTTGATTCACGAAACTTTTAGCTTTCATATTCCCTATCGTAAAAGCAGCATCAATGTCTTCAGCCAAGATGCCATTGCAACCAAATTCATCTTCATTTAAATCTGGTTTGGCTGATTCCATTGGCTATTTGAACAAATCTTTCATCGTACAGTTGTGGATAAAAAGAGCAGTAAATTTGATGAGGTTTACAATCTTCAAGGGAGAGGGATTGATCGTATGGCTTATTTTTGACCACTTGTATTTTTTAAAATCTCTCCATCGAAGCAATCTACGACTTATCCATTCTTCCCAGACTAATAGATCGACACTTCTGATTAGATCTATGAAAAAAAAAGAAGTTTTTTAGAAAATTCTTAACTCATTGTTGGTTTTAAATCAAAAACAAGATTTGATAGAGAAAAAAAATTTGGCGAATTAAGTGAAGTGTATTTTCAGATCTATCATTGCCAGACTATTTATCAAATTATTGAATACATTATAAACACTTTATCTTGGCTAATTTATCTCTAGCAGGAAAATCATGCCATGATATCCTTGAAAAAACTGCATAAAAAAGCACTGTTTTGCTTTTTGAAAACAACTTGTTGCTGTTAGCACAATTCGACACAATACATTATCTGAAAGATTTCTTCATTTCTATCCAGGAGAAGATTAAGTGAAGAATATCAAATGCAATAAAATATACGTATGCATTAATTTATTAAATACGCAAGGTAACCCAGTGGATAGTGGTGTCGTTTCGCTTTAAAATTCCTCTTCTAGATTGCCCGAGGACAAGCGTATAAATTTGTCATTACAATGTTGCAACTATCCTTCTATGATTCTCTCTCTAATCGACAGTGCAGTGAATCTAACCGGAAATGGCAAATCCACTTATTTACTTATTGATATTCATATTAACCTGCTCTCTTAAATCAGATTTATTTCAAAACAAATAAAATAAAATAAAATAATTTGAAAACTTAAAGCTCGATATTTTGATATTGAAATTCAAAAAATAGTGGAAAAATGCAGATTTTTGGCTATTTGGCATTTGTATTTTACAATTTAGAAATGTGTAAAGTAAAAGTTGAAGTAAAAATTGCTATAATTTTTTAACCGAACTTGGCAATTGATTCAAACTTTTCGACACGGTTAAAAATTTGAATTTGCATCCATAGCATAAAAAAGCGGAATGATTAGCCAAACAAATAGTTCGAACAAATAGATCTCCAATCATAGAACGATTCATAACTGCTCGATCATGTCTATGGCTTACCACTACAGTCCTTTCAGGGTTATTCAGAATTATTCACATTATGCAGCTATAAATAGAGCCACAGAAAGAAAAACCCTAATTTTTATATAACGAAATTAAATAATATAAAACACAGTATAATATAAAATATAATATAATATAGTATAATATAAAATATAATTTAAAATGATAAAATTTTAATATAAAAAAATGCTTTATACAGCATTATTTGTATAATTTACGGCGCATTCAACTCACATCAATATCACTGCATTGATAATAATGGATACTTTGGTATTTGATTTATGAAGAAACTATTCAATTTTACTCTATAAACACCTATGGCAATGAAATGGACAAGAAGCCGGATATTATGTGGTTCGATTATGGTTGAACCATCAAAGGATTCGTTTTGTATTCATTTAGGAGTAATAAGCCTGTAAACGAAAAATCCCAATAATGCTAAATTAGGAACCTATCTTTATGTTTTTATTCTAAATTGGTTCTCTGGCGAATTATCATCCTAGTAAACAATAAAGCTATCCATATAAAAGAAAAGAAAAAGAAAAAGCGTACGAAAGAGAAATAAAATAGAAGAATAATTTAATTTAACAAAATTTTTTTTCTACAACCATATATCTAGCGTAATAATAGCAGCAAAATTTCCTGAAAAAATTTTAAAGGAAAAAACTTCTAGCATCCTTAGCATATGATTTTTCGTAAGCAGAAGATTTGATTGATCCCTAATGGAAGACCGGAATAAAACAGAGATAAAAAACCTCAAAACCTCAAAAAACTGCCTAAAATAAAATGGTAAAATATATCAAATATGAAAAACAAGCAGAATTATCAGTAAAGCGATCAATGAAATAGAGTGAAAATTATTACACCAGTCAAATATGCTTGAGAATGAATAATTCGATTCGAAAGCAAAAAGATAGCCGAAGGATAACCCGAAAAAGTGTAAATATTTCTAGCCAAACATGTCAATCAACAAATTTCTATAATTTTTTCTAAAAAATTCTGCAGATCGATTGGAAATTAATTTTTTCATTAGAGAAAAATGTTTCACATTATGAGCATTTACATTCTGATAACTCTGAATTCTATAAATTTGTGCATCAATGCGAAAGCTTTGTTAGGTTTTATCAAATTTGATAGATATTTTTATGAGACTGTTGTTCTTATAGAAATATTGTTAGCAGTGAACCATAATCTTTCTGAAATTTTAATTGGTTCCTGAAATATTTTTAAATTTCTTGCTTTCCTTTCCTTGCATTTTTAACGAGCGCTGCGTGAAAATGAATGAACTTTTAGCGTTTCTATCAATCATTAGTGGTACTATATAAGGTCAGCTAGATTAAATGTATTTTTTCCGATTAAAACCCACATGTGCTTATTTCTCATAGCAAATTTCTTCTTTTCAAATGTTTTTAAGTTGTCCCAACTTTTTTATGTGTAGCACTCAATACTTTACCATTACTTTTTTCTCTTCTCTTTTCTTCTCGCGCTTATTGTTATTGCTAATAATATGGAAATCCTAAAATATAAAAAAAATGGTTGTTGGGGATCCACGTTTCTATATTTTTGTATTTATATTTTACATTTATATTTATATTTTACATGCCGAATTAAATACAGTATATGCAAATATGAATTTCATTTTATTTATTTATTGAAAACCAGCCAAGCAGGGCGCAAACACCATGTGCTTGTATTAATAACAATAGTTAAAATAACAAATAATAAGAATTAATGACAAAAATAAAAAAAAAATAATAACAAAATAAAATAAAATTAACAATTTAAAGATGAAAGAAAGAGGAAATTACAGAATAATATAATATAGTATAATTATAATTGGATGGTAAAAATCGAGATTTCATACTTCCTGCGTGATCTGAACTTTTTAAATAATATCATAAATGATATTATCTATTCTTTTTTAAAAGATAGCTAGGGATGGCGCACAAGCTATGTCGTTCGGTAATTTATTCCAGAAATTAATATTACGAATAAAGAAGGTTCTTGTTGGATTAAATTTAAATTATAATATTTTGAACAATCTAATTTAACATAACCATACAAAATCTTATAAGTAAAAATCAAATCTTGTTTAACCGACGAACTGATAGAGCATCCAGGTTTTATTGTAGAAGTTTTCTTTTATAATAAAAATTGCAACTAGAAAAGGGGCGCTGTATAAAATATTTTTGGTGTCCTTCAATTATATTACTTGATTTACAATATCTCTGGGAATAACATATAGCATTGTAGTCAAGAAGTGGCCGAACGAACGCATTTGTACATTTTGATAAGGAAATCTTCAGTTTTGTTCTTAAACGAACGAAAAATAAAATTTAGTATCTTTGAGGATTTCTTTACAATGGTTCTACAGTGAAGGTCGAAATCGAGATTTTCATCCACGATTATACCAAGATCGGAAATGTGTGAGACTCTACTGATTATATTGCCATTAATAATAAGATTAAGAAAATTGGGACCTTTAGAATTGATATGAAGAACACTACATTTTTGAAAGGAAAGGGTAATTTGCCTGCCATGTAGCCAGCTGGTTATTCTGTTAAGGTCCTCCTGCAGTGGATATAGGCTATCTGATCTACCATGAGAATAATAAATTTTACAATCATCAGTATAAAGATAAAATAAACAATAGAATTTAGTACCACATTGGTGGTATCATTTATATATAATAGAAAAAGCAATGGCGCAATACAATTACCTTGGGTAACATCAGGTTTAACAGGTTTTGTGTCAGAAAGAGTGTCGTTGATTTTGATGCTTAGGGACTCATAACGATGAACTAATTTAATGGGACAATCTAGAATCGATAAGATCACAGAAGCCTTTACTTGAAAAGAATATTGCCCAATTGCGCGCCAATAACAAGATATTCTAGAGGGTTTTAGTCCAGTGCAAGAATAGTAAGAAATGTTAGCTCAATAAGTCTATTCTAAGACATTGGAAAAAAACTGGAATCATCTTGCCATCTACTTCCTTATTTTTCCACTCAGCTAGAAATTATGATCGAATTTTAATAAAAAGCAAATCGGTTGTTGTGCCATTTGTGAAGACGATGAATGATTGAATATGTTGAACAAACAAGCTGTATGAAATGATTGATATGATCAACTGCGAAATGATCAACTGCAAAATGTGCCTAAAAATCCACATAGCATAAATTTTATGCAAATGTTGAAAACAACTGATGGAAACCGATCATCAGTTGCAGTCGAATAGCTGAAATACGATCCAGAAGTGCAACAGCGAAAGTATGCATTAACTATTTTCAAAATATTAAGATATTCCAAAATAAATATTAATATTAAAATATTCCAAAATAAATTTTAAAAAAACTGAACTCTAAAAATCCTGTAAAAAGATGATGATATATAACAGATATCCGTAAATATAAATGATTTCCTAAATAATTTAAATAATTTCCTAAAGTTTGCAGTCCGTATATGCCACTTGCAATCACTTCACTATTTACAGGAGATTAACGAATAGCGTGGTTGTTTTTTTTTCGATCAAGCATCAGAGGTTCATTTTCCTGATCTTGGTCATTAAGAATCTGGCTAGAAACTGCTTTTATTTCTATGGCCAAATAGTTTTTTGAAAAAAATTCACTTAATTATTTCTTTTACCTAATGATTAATTTATATTATGAGAAAAGTTAGAATTATTTTTTTCATCTAACAGCACTCACCATGTAATCTGATTATCGCCATCAGCTATTAGGAGTCAGAGAGTCACTTAGGAATAAAAACACGAGTCTATCTGGATTTCTGGAAATTTTATTGAAAAATTTATTGTTTATTTCCGTAAAAGGAGATCACAAATCAAATCAAGGCCACAGTTTTAATCGAAGTACAATTATTAAGATTTATAATAAAAGGTTAAAAAAAAACTAGGAAATCAAGGCCTAGACTGATACGGCGAGAAAAGATTTTGAACGTATAGGTGGACCAGCAATATATGGACTTAGACGATGGAAAAAGGAATGGCTTCTATTATTGTCAACGATGGCATCAGATCGCGCTTTTTGGAAGCGTCTTACCCTTGTAGCCGTTGAAGCCAGCCTAACCAGTAATGGTGAGAGCAGTTAGAAGAAGAAGAATCAACTGACGTGATAATTGAACATTTGTATCCTCAATTCGCTCGAAATATGAATATAATAGAATAGAATATAGAATATAAGTGGAATTAGCAAAGCGATCAAAATTCAAAGTCAAAGAAATAGATAAGAAGTAGTCAAATTTGAATTTAAATATATATCGTATGAAATCAAGGGCCGTCAAGAAGGTTTAGGAGACTTTTTTTTTGTTCGACTGTTGACTGTCAAAAAGAAGAATAATTTTCTAATTTATTCGCTAAAAACAAAGATTTGATCTAGTTATATTTAAAATTTAACCACTTAACATTCTTTTTAACGTTATTCAATCCTTGAAACTTTCAAGTCAAAACTTTCACGGAACTTCAAGAAATTTTCAAGTAAAGGTAAAAAGAAACCAAATAGGTAAAGAAAGTCACTTTAGGGATAGGAAAAAAGCCTATAATATAGGAAACCTGTATCTTCCTCAATCTGCGATTAATTGGTAAAAATAGATATTTCAACAATCTCTGGTAAAATCTCAGGATTGTAAGGTATCCATAATCGTATAAGTGAAGGCTGTAGAGGAAAAGGCTCAACCCTGCAAATACTAGTACTTATTTCGAAAGGATTTGCCAGTTCTTCATATGCATAGAAAAGCTGAATATATGCTGGAAAAGCGTCGTTATGAGTCGAATGATCTTTGGAAGACTATCGACCTCCAAAGCTTAACTCTGTGAATTGAATTTTATTTTCGATTTTAATTATTGAATTTCATTCTTTATAATCATAATTTAAAATGATTCGAATCCCTTTACTGGGGAAAGTTGACTCTGAATTAAGTTGAATAAAAAAAGCAAATATTTCACTATATTGTTAATAACAAAAAAAATACATCTAGATATTCTATCGAAGATCGATGGAAAAGAATGGGCTTTTTATGTTTTAAGTTCATGTCAACATAGAAAAATAATCTCGAGTTCGCCTTAATTGTTCGTTAACTAGGAATAATCATCCTATATGTTTACTAAGCTATTGGAAATCCAGTTTTTCACCCGAGCTCAATCGTTGCAAATATGTCGTTAACTCGTCTTTGATCATTTTCAGCATTTTCAATTCATGATTCAATTCATGTAGGTTTCTATTCATGAAAGTGTTGGCCTTCAGCTTGATTTATCTGTTCTGTTCAAAAATCATATGTTTTTTATATTCATTCCCATCAAGTCTATTCAAAAAATACTCAAAAATTTTATAAAAAGAAAAATTTTATAAAATTCTGTTGGTAACTAAGCCTTACAATTCGATCTTCTTCAATAGTACTAGTATTAGGGAATACTAGGATAGCTGATTGGCATGCTGATTCGATTAAGATACAACTCTTGCTTTGCGACGAGAATGAAAATCCGAACAATGCTAGAGATGCAGGTGTTAGTCTAGCGTCAATCGACTTTAAAGGGATGCAATCTTAATAGCATATGGATATTATTAGAAGAAAATGTACTAATTAATGAGAAAAAAAATATTCGATTTGGTATTAATTCAGCGTGGTGATGCATGAAAAATTAACTTCGGCACTATAAAATAATATGAGTTCTTCAGATAGAAAATCGATATACTTGTCAAAATCCTCAAATTTTTAGAGTCTATTTAGGAGAAAACTAAAATATGCTCTGTTTAGGCAAAAATAAATGACATTTATAAGAATTGAAAAATTTGTCCAGGAGCTAAAAATTTTTTAAGAAATTTCAAATTTATTATAAAAGTTTAAAAGTGCGTTTTAGTTCGCACATTTTTAAAGGCATTTTAAGACATTTCAAGGCAAGAAAATTTGTATTCTATAGATTTGAATTTATGCTTCGGTACTTTTTAGCAATTCCAAACAATTTTATTTCAGTATTATATTATTACTTATTGATCGATCAGTTCTTTATTGAGAGATTTTTTCCTAGATTCTTGGCTATCTATAGCTTTAGTGCTATCTATAATCATGGAAAGATTTTAAAGTTATGAGAAGAAAATATGTAATAGTAGCGATAAGGTATTCACCAAAAAAGTTCCATAGCATAATAGTTTGAAGAGAAATCGAAAAGTTTAGGCATGCAAACAGTTTTTCGTTGATAATTCGAAGATAACTGGCTTTTCAAGCACGAAATATTTTTTTCTTATATGTTGAAAAATCTTGATTCTTTATAATGCTTTTCACTTTTATTATATTTGTATGTCGCAGACTTTTCAAAGTTTCGATCCTTAGCTATTGCAAATTTTATCTGACTGTCTTACGAATAGCCTGAATTTTTTAATGGATATTTTACACAAATTCTAGACTCGTACGACTTCTATTCGACATCTTGACGAGATACCAAGATAAATTCCAAATGATTATTAAAAATTAGATTAAAAATGAACTCGTCTTTCCTCTTAATTTTCATTAAGAATGAATGAAACAAATATGACATTTTTAATACCTTTTGCATATAAAGTTCCGACCATATTGTGCTAATAGTGCTCATCTTTACTAGTTAGGCTGGCTATATTAGCTGCAATGCTAATGCCTTTATTGATTCGATGACATTTGGAACTTTGAATTTTGAACTACCTTAAAGAACGAGAAAATTTAATTCTTTTTTATAATGTTTCTTATTTTCTTATTCTCAAATAAAACTTGGCCAATTTTTGCCATTATTCTAGCTACTTTAATGGAATTGATATGTCTATATTTAATTCTTTCGTTGTACAATTCAGTGAAGGGGATTAATGATCGAAATGGTGATATTAATGAAACTAGTCCGCCGTCGCCAAATGTCTACATTGGCAATAGGCAATTTCCAAATACAGTAAGTGATACTTCAATGGATGCATTGCAGATACTGTCATCTCTTAATCGAACAGAGAATATCAGAAATATTCATATCTTTAACTTAACACCCTATTTATGCTTAAGTGCTTTTAGACAAAAACGAAATTTCCACTTGTACAAATTCAAAAAGTTCATGAATCCGTATCACTAAGAAATCCAGAATTTTATTGAAAAAGCATCGTCTATTAAATAAACTAAATTTATCGCTGGCAAAAACTGTGAGCAAATAAATATTTTTTAATATAAAACTTATATTAGTTTAATTTAATTTAATGAATTTAAAGCTGTCATGCAATATTCTTGCATATCATAGAAATTAAAGGTTTTACCCTAAAGGATTTTAGGCTTAAATTTAATTAAGGTCTACGATGTAATAATAGTCGGTGGTGGACTATCGGGATTAAGCGCTGCAAGATTTCTATGCAAAAAAATCTCTAACATAAAAATCCTTGTACTTGAAGGACGATCGAGATTAGGTGGACGAATAAAATCTATCTCGATGAAAGCAACAAATGGAACAGAAAAAAAGTTTGACATAGGTCAAATTTTTTAAATTTAAACCATTCCATTAAGAAATATCAAACCATATCAAACCATTAAGAACCATTAAAAAGACAACTTTTAAAAAAGATTATTGAGAAAATTGAGATCAGAAATTTTTGCAAAAAAACCTGTTGATTCATTGTGCTTTGTGAGATCTGTGGCTTCATTAAGATGACATTGTTGACAAGATGACATATATTGTTAGAGCCATCTCAAATAATAATTTACCCTAATATTGAAACATTAAAATATTGAAATATTAAAATATTGTTTAATTTAAATTTTGAGCGAATAAAAGATAAAAACATTTTGCAGGTAGTCAATGGATTGGCCCAAGGCATCATGAATTGAATGCCCTTTTATCTGAGTTTGGAATTGATACTGTCAAACAGAAAGTGTGCGGCAAAACGACAATTATGGATGTTAACATTAGAATACATAAAAGGTACATTATTTCAATAATTTCGATTTATACAAATAGCTTCCTAAATAATAAGTTGTTTTGTTTGAAATGAACAAATGGACACAACTTCGAAATTTCGGCCTGTTGTGGTGGTGCAAAGATCTAATGAATTGTGAATATCGACTTTTAACATCTCTCACTTATCACATTTCGTTAAATAAAGTCGGAATTCCCTGAATATCCCAAACCTTATTATTTTATCTCAAGAACCTATCAAATCTGTACCTTTACCTTTTTGCCAGTAGTGCGTTTTTTTTGAACCATGTTTTCCTGTTTAATCATTATAATTTCTTTATCAATTGGCCAAATTGCGCCATAATTCAACAACATTCTCTAAACCGCTTTATGCGAGCTTAGCACCTTAAAATCAATGTATTTTTGGTTCTGTTATATCTTAAAGCTGTCTTAGTTTCTAACAAACCTGGCTTTGTTCTTTACTTACGACTAATTAAATGACTTAGGCATTATTACTAAAATGGTGTAAAGATCTAAAAATTTGTTTATTATTTTATTTAATTTTCTGAAAAGTGCAAAAGTTTTATCTTAAGGCTTGAAAAATTATTGAAAATAAAAATGAACTTTGAGGAACTGCTATGGTGAAAACTGAGAATCGTAGGAATTTTGCTTGCCCATTTGATCTTTTTACTAGTTTATAAATAATTTACAAATCATTACTAATAATATTAATGAAATAAAACGAATTATAAAGATTTATTCTTAAATAAATTATAAGCCATCTTATGCTTTTTTTAAAATACTAAATATGGATATACATGAATAAAATCTATTTTTTTCTAGAGAGATCGATTTGGAATTTCCAATAACGGGTAAATTAAATTTGAGTGGTTTTATAACTGAACCACGAGCTCGAGAACTGAATTCCTATAGCATTGCTGAATACTTTGCAACTCATCATTTGGACTCTCAGATTAAACATAACACTAATCGTCTTCTTCAGGTTGGATGCTATAATTTAGATAATATAGCTTACGATTCATGAATTTTATAATTTTATAAAGAATTATTTTATGAAGAATATAAAAAAGCACATGTTGATATAATATTTATTTGCATTACAGACTTTATTTGATGCACCGGCTCATGATGTGTCCGCTCTGCAAATCCCGATAACAACAAGTAGTGATCAAGTGGATCTAACTGAGCTGCTTCTTTCGACTGGCCATGGTGGATCGTATATTGCAGAAAATGGGCTGCAAACCCTTATTGAGTTGGTATTATTTATTCAAAATGGATAATTTATGTCAAGGCATAACAATGAGTCAAATCACCAAATTGCCTGAAAAATCCCATTATCTAAAGAGCCCTCCATTTAGAACCAATATTAATTTCTTATAACGCATAGAATAACCTTACCCTTGAAAACTTGAAAACTGAAAGTGGCAAAATATAAATATTCTAAAATGTTTTTCAAAGAAAGTTCTTCAAGAAACAAAAATAAAATAAATAAAAATATGCAGGTAGACTGGAAAACCGATGATAAACAAATGAAATTTTTATATTTCTTGTATATAGTTTTTAAATTTTGGCAGATAATTACAGACCTACATGTCATACTTGTATTAAAATAATTAAAATAAATAAAAAAATAAATATTAAAATAAAACCTATCTCCTCATGCATCTATTAAAGAAAATAGTTATATGCTTGCAACTTCTCGATTTTTAGCAAATTAGCTGAAGGAATTGAAGTGGAGTTGAATAGTAATGTTATTCGAGTTACTGACAACAAAAAAGATTCATACGAAGGTTACTTCAATACGTCAGAGAATGGTGCGGAATTTAATATTAATTTTTATTAATTAATTGTTTCCTTTTTTTTTCTAAAAGCACTCATCTGGTTTTCCTTCTTTTTTCTGGTTAAGTTCGCCCCTTGGACCGAATAAATTTTTACCAGGGAATCGATAAAAATGCATATGCCCGAAAAGGTAAATAAGATATTTAAGATATACAGGTTTAATTTTGCCGAGTCTCGGCACCAATGCTTTGAGATAAGACACCACCTTAGCCATTCTACTCCTTTATAAATTACTTACCTATCAAAGTTTTAATCATGTAGATCATTTATTTTAAAATGAGACTTGAGAGATATGGATCTTTCAAAGAAAAATTTTTATTTCCATTAACATATAAAGTATGAAATTTTCAGAAAATGAGGTAATTATCGAAACGACAAAAAAAGCATATCGAGCTCGAGATGTGATTATTGCAATACCTCCACTACTCGTCTCCCAAATGGCATTTGAACCGCATTTAATTCTATCACAACAACAACTTTTTTGTATACCTTTATATAGTTAATTTAGTTATATAGCAAAATATATAATTAAAATATTTTTATATAAAATAATTCTAATAATGATAATAATTTTTATATAAAATAAATATTTTATATTTTCATATAAAATATTTATCAAAAGAACGCTTTTTCAATAAAAGAAATACCAAAACAAAAATCTTCAGGAAGAAGGAAGACTAGAAAATCAATTAAATAAATGAAGTTTTCGAAATTTATATTTTTTGCAGATGATTACAGACCCAGAGGTCATGCTTATACCTTTGTTGTCACTTATGAAAGTCCATTTTGGAACAAGGATCACAGAAATGGACATGTGAGTAAGAGTCTATTTTTGCTGAATAAACTATAGCAATAAAATCTGGAATAGATGGAAAGTTAAGAATTTATAATGCTTCGGAGTGCATTGAGATGGGGTTAGGAAAGTCAAGTGGTATGTTACTTCAGCGAAGGTATTAAGAGTTCGTTTTTGTTTCTTGAATAGGCTTGCTATCAGAAATAAAATTCTGGTGATGCTTCAAACTCACCTACACTTTTATTCCTCTATGCGATTCTCTGACGATTAAATTTGACTAGCCAAAAAAGTCAGCTAAACCAAGAATAGGGTGGTATTGATCAGCTATAGGAAGAAGAACAATAAGTGTCCAGACCGTCATTAATTATGAAACAGATTTTTCAACAGATATTACATTTTTTTGCTATTTTATTATGGGATGTTTTTATAATTTAGGTCATATACTCGGATCCTACTGGAAAAGGACCTTTATTATGGTTAACTACTTTTGACGCCTCAAGATATGTCAACAATGATGATACTTGTTGTAAATTTTTCTGTTGTAAATTTAATTTCTTTACTGTCAAATTTAATCAGTTAGAGCTAAATATTTTTTATTGTATAAATTTGACTTTGAATAAAATATGGAAAGGACAAAAGTATAGGTGCATTAATTCAAATTAATTTAGTCACAGATGTACCTGTAACAGGAGTATTGTATGGAATGGTGCATTTTGTCGAAAAGCCGAAATACAAACACAACGAACGGCATTTATTTTACATTGATGCCTTGGCCAAAACATTGGGTAGTAATGCGAAAAATTATCTTGATATTCGGTAATTCTTTTTTCTCAATTCAGTTAAGTTTAAATTGTAGTGGGGATATCTGATCTTCCATAAGAATAACAAATTTTATAATCATTAGCACAAGGATCAGCATAAAGAAAAATGGTGGACTTTAGCTCATTGTGGTGAAATCATTAATAAAATCATAATAAAAGGTATAGATGCTATACAACTACCTTGAAGAACATCTGATTTAACTGAAGCCAAATCTGAAAGAATTATTATTGATACGGCTTGGTATCGGTCTTTTAAATAATCAGATATTCAGTTATATAAGCTGCCTATAAGAATATCCAGAATTTAGGGTGAATTTAGATGCGACTAGTTTTCTTCGAGAATTCCTTTTTGAAAAAATTTTTTCGAATAGTCTTTTACAAAAAAATAGTCTTTTTCGGTTTAATCTAACAGCAAATATAATTTTTCAGCTTAGTCATATTTTTCAAGGTTTCAAATTCAAGAAATTCAAATTTATATTGTTGCAATACTTTTTGATATAAATAATGATTTAGGTAATATTGCCTTGATTTCGTTGGCATTTTCGTTAATTTTCCTGTTTTCAGCGACAAGCAATGGTTCGCTGATAAATTCTCTCGCGGATTTGTCGGAGTATTTGGACCAAAACAAATACCTCCATCATTATTTTCGTTACTTGCGGACTCGCATGGTAATCGTGTTCATTTCGCTGGTGCTGAATTCTCTTCAAAATCAATTGGTTTAATGAACGGTGCCGTTGCATCGGCACGAACAGCTGTGGAGCGTGTGGTAAATAACAAAATTCAACGTGGTGAATTGTCACCAATGATTCTATTGCCACCGTCATCTATCTCAATCAATGCCGAAAATTTTTCAAACGGTATAGGTAATTTAACTAATTCAAACTTTATAATATTATGTTTGAGGATCTATAAATTATATTTTACAATTCAATATGATCGAACCAAATGTTATTCAAAAAGCCGCTTTTCTTGCGACCAAATAAAATAAATAAAAGTTCACACAAAATTATTATTATATTCTCCTTTTATAATTTCAAAATTATTATTGAATAATTATTGAATATTATTGAATAATTTTTGCAGATTCACTTAAATTAGATGTTGAAGAAGAAATAGAAATCATCAATGAAACAGCAATTTTTGAAACACCAAATGTTGGAACAGATTTTGCAGATGCTTTCAAAAATATCGAATCGTCATCAAGTAATTTTTGACTTTATTTATTTATTATATAACAGATATAATAGCAATTCTTAATGCTTTAGGACAATCTTCACTAATTTTTTTGGAGTTTATTACATGTTAAAGCAAAATTCTCTCCATGCAAACATGTCTGTCGATTACAAAAATTGCTTGCATGGCCATGGACGTCTGCACCTTTCTCACAGACCTTTATCCAATCCCCTCTTAGAATCTCAAAATTCAATCTGGAAAAGATTTCCCATCTCTGCTTTACAGCTTTAAATTACATGAATAGCGGCATCAAAATTTGTAGCTTCGATCGAATCACTGTAGAAGAAATATCGATTGAATATTTATAATTTTTTTGACTGTTAATTTATTTTTAAAATTTGTTTAAATCAATTTATAAAGTACTATTATAGATCCAACAATTATTGAAATGGTAGAAGAGATGGAAACTATCGATGAAGCAGATATTATCGAAATTCCAGATTCAGAAAATGCGACAGCTATCGACAAAATTTCAGATTCAGAAATCCATATGACAACTAATATCGAAATAGCAGATTCAAAAAATAATGAGACAACCATCATCAAAATTTCAGATTCAGAAACTACCACAAGCACATCAACTGAATCAATACGTAAATAACTTGAGGGACATTAAAGCAAATTAATTTTAAAGCCATATTTAAAGTTAGGATGGAGAACAGAATGATAGAGTAGATAGCGACCTATCGTGTGGCGAAGACTCGAATCCTCTTCGATAGGAATTACAAGAAATCCGAGTTGTGAACTTTTATCGCCAAATAATTGACCCCTTTGGCAAACGCTACAGAACCGGAAATTTTGCTTACAATAATCTACTCAGTCGCAAGAAAAACAAAAAATTTAACAACTCATTTAAATTTTATTTATATATCTACCAGGTGCGCCAGTGATGCAATAGATAATTGCCATCGAAAATCAAGGTTTGGGTTCGAATCTACCGACGCACCAGTCTTCGTCGGGCGGTACTGTCGCCTAAATAAAAGCAAAGGAGAGTAGAAGGCTCAGGAGGTTATTAATTCGGAACGCCGATGCTGAAATTTTACTCCATTTAAGAGTCCTTCAAAAATCCGGGTAAACGGCTATTCACCTGTATTTCCATCCCGGCATGTTTGTCCCGCACGAAAAGCCAGTGGAACGAGTCAAAGCACTTTAAAAAAAAATAGATAGTGTAGTGATTATTATTAATCTAATATTAACTGATTCTCTGGTCATAACACTGAATCTAAGCAGAAACATTGAGTAAAAAATAAAATAATTCAGCTAAATTTAAGAATTATTGCATTATTGCAAGAATTATAAATTATTATTTACGCAAACCGAACTTTGCAAAATTTTACACGAAATAAAAAAATTTGAATTTTAGCTGGTGAATTCAGCGAATTAATGACGAACGTGTATGGCCAAAATCCACCGATATCATTTGAGAAGGTTATATTTTTTCGTAAACTGTAAAATTTAGCTAAGCTAAGTCGAAAATAAAAAAATGATCTATCGTTGTATGTCTAAATATATTTCATTTTTTAACAACTTTAACAAATAATGGCAGTTGCTTGGTCGTCGTTCCACTCGTCATGAACGATGGATGCCATGAGCAGATTAGTTCATTTCATTTCTTTTTAGCTACCTCATGAACAACGAATCGACTTCGCATTAATGTTATCATCGTCACTAACTTTGCTACTAAATACGCTTAAAGCAATCGCTAACGATACAGCAGTGATGAATTCAACGATTTGACTACCTTTTTTTCTCTTTGTTTAAAGAGATAATTCGATTAGACTGTTTTATTTGTTCTTCGGTGAATTTTTATGGTTTCCATTCTCAATGAAACGAAAATTTTCGTAAATTTATTGAATATTTTGCATTTTATTTTATTTTTTGTAATTTAAAAAATTTTTTTCAATGAATGCAAAAAATGATTAAAACTTTTTTAAATTCCAAACGTGTGCTTTGCTTCTAAAAAGCTTTACTATTCGATGAATAATCAGTAAGTATTGAAATAAATTTCATTTTTTAATGACCTACAATTTGATGCTCGAGACGATTTGATCGTTCAACATTCTTTTCTGGTTATTCGCAAGTTTTATAAATGCAGTTCTTCTATAAACAACTTCTGGTCCCGCTTCAATGAAACTCATTTGCTAGAGAGCCATTTGGGAAAACACACTTGGATCCCCAACAGCATTCCGAATCTTATTTTAATGATAATTTTATTCAGTCTGTGTACAGAGATCGAAGCCATACTACATGATTACAGAGGAAGCAACATGCCAGTCATTCTTTTTCTTTTTCTAATAGTCTCACCATTACTGGTTAGGCAAGATAAGATATTTTCGATCCGGTGCCATTACTGACATTAATAGAAGCCACTTCCTTTTCCATTGTCTAAATCCTAAGTCCATATACTACTGGTTAATCTACGCGTTCAAAATCTTTCTTGCCACTCCAGCTGTTGATTGCTCTTCTCGCTTTTGATACCATCCATCACAGGATTTAGTAAAACAAGGATCAATTCCTGTGATGGCAATGAAGAATATGTCCTAACCCAGTGAAAACGCTTTGTGATGGTATTGTTAATGCACGTAGTACTTGAGGAAAGGTGGAGTAATGAAGGCAATCATATGAGATTTTATCAGCTCAGCGAGCCGTGAGCTCAAAAGTATAATACTCTTAACTTCTTAATACTCTTCACATTCATTGGCTATATTTCACAACCATATAAGATCGAGCAAATTGCAGCTTTATAGGGCTGGACTTTCGTTTTTGTAATTTCGCGACGATTCTATGAAAATTTCACCAACTGGAAGAACCCATTTTTAGCTACTATTATCAGGATTGAAATTTCGACTTGCGCTTGACCATTAGAGTGGATCCAAGATATTTAAGGTGCAATTTTTTAACCGGTGATGAACTGATAAAAATAAGTATTTTATAATATTTTGTATATAAGACGAGAATACTTTCATTTTACTTACAATGATCCTGAGCCCAATTTTCACTGCAATTGTTGACACGTTCCTTAGCTTTTGCATTTCATTATAATTATCAACATAAAGGACTATATCATCAATGTATTCAAGATCTGTGATATAATGCACTGGACTGATTTGCATACCTCTTGAGTATCGACAAGTGATATCCATTAACAACCTATCGCATAGTTGAATATTGTGTGGATATGACGCACCCTTCACGGATACCAGTTTTTATTTCGAAAGGGTCTGTCGGCTCCCCATATACCAGGTGCCAATATATGCTAAGAAACGCCTTTATAAATAGAATGATCTTCTCTAGAACAATCATTCAGTCACTCTCCAAAGTGCTGCTCTATTAATCGAATCGGCAGCTACAAAATCGGTAAAGCAAATGACGGTGAATTGCTGATATTTAAAATGATGCTTCAGCATTCTTCTTATCTGCATAAAAAGCGAGAATATCTGATCAGCACTACTGCATGGTCTGAATCCAACTTGGTTAGGATCCTATTTCGCACTGCCGTAAGTCTATTTAGCAAGAGAGAAGCGAAAATCTTTCCGGAGAAGTTTAATAGGTTGATTCTTCGATAATTATCACAGTATACTCTGTCATCTTTCTTGGAAATGGGGAGCAGAATTGCTTTGCTCCAGTCATCTGGTATTATTTATTTCTTTTCTCCATGCCAGAGACGTTTTGTGAAAGCGTAATATGAAGGACGATGAATATTTGAAGATTTCGGCCTGAAGACCATCTTCTCCGGAAATTTTATTGGCAGTTGCAAGCACATAGTTCGATGAGCGATTCAGCTATATCCTGGACAACAAATAGCAATTCATGGTTAAATTTGGCTTCAAAAAATTCCTTTTATGAGAGATCCTTAATAGTCTTAAGAGGCACACCGTTATTATCCCATATCATTTCATTGATTGCTTCTCCGTGGTTATAGTTGCTTTGCGAATAGTTTTCTTTCTATTGTCGCCTAATGCAGCAGCTGCCTCCGTTTTCAAGACCATATTGCTCCAATAAGAATTTCTCTCTCGTCGCTGTTTCTTCAAAGCATCATCCGATAGTTCCTGATCGGATTTTGATAGCTTTGATAGTTTTCTACTAGTACATCTCTATATGGAAGTGACTAGTCGGATACATACCTTTAATTGGAACCAGTTTCTTTGCTATTCCAGACATGTCGTTAATATTTATATCATTGAGATGCTTCCATAATTCGATTTAATGATCTTACTGTCTCCGATTCTTTCAGTTCGAGATAGCTGAAAGGTCTTGTTTCTTACGACTTGCAAGCTTTATGCGAATTCTCGCGAATTGATCCATTAACTCCAACATAAGTTCCGCGGACCCAGATTTATGTTCCTGGCAAATCTGCTCGAATAAATTTGAATGAATAATCAGCAGCCATAAGTTGCTTCTTCAGTCAACATTGAACTGCCGCAGCAAGCTTTTCCTATCTGCTAAAGCTGAAATATAATGCTGGGAAGCCTTTTGCAGTTCGCAAAAATTCGCAAGTGACTCCCTCGCAAAAACGTTTCATTTTAATGTTAACGATGCCAGGAAAAACAAAAATATTACGTTGCTAAACTAATCAAATTTATTTAATTCTGTAACAATTAATTGTAAAAATGAAATTTTTGTCGAAAACCCCCTCCCACCATCTGATTTCCTTATTATCTTTTAAAAAAATCCTCTAAATGCGTAGAAAAGCCGCCATTTAGTAATTGGCTTTAGCGGGTCGTAAGCCGCTATTTAGTAATTGGCTTTAGCGGGTCGTTCGAATATTCGAAAGGACAGAAAAGAGACTTTAAAATATGGTGTTAATTTCTCGCTTTTATTCTGCTTCCAAACTTATTTTCGTTTGTTTTTCGATTAGTTTGTTTTCACGTCTCTTGCAGTCAGTGAGAATAACGCGAATATTTTTTGCGGTTTCGTGTTTCACGCAGTTCACGGTTGTGCTTTCATGTTTCGCGTAAATTATTTAAAAGCACGTATTTTTCTTTCGACGAGTGCTTATCACTTCTAATTGGACTCGTTGCGCCGTCACTTGCTTCGATAGGAGAAGTGAGCCTCCAGCGATTTTAAGGTAGGTTCGCTCCCTCTCTCCGCGAACAGAGCTTCGGCGCTCCACGGGTATATTGGTTCTTCAAGCCATGACGTATGATTTGTATTGTTAAAGAGCAAACAATGAAATTAGGGGGTGCTAAGAATCAATGTATCTCTAACAGTGATAACAGTGATCTCCATCCTTGAAGAAAAGAATAAGAAAAAGTACAAAAGTGCAAACATCCACCCAAAAAATAACGGAAACAACAGCAATTCCTAGTTTTAAGTTCCAAATGGGTGATTTTTCACTCCCCGTTTCGTAAGTATTGTTTTGCATGGTTTTACATGACTAACCCTAAAATTTTTGTATTTAATGCAACTAACATGAAAAACTTCCGTAATTTACGTAATCAGCTTTTAGTTTTTGGTGTTCCGCAGAAATATCTCGCATTGTATAATTTTTCCCGTCTTTTCACGTAAATATAGTAAAAATTTAAGATTTTAATTGCAAGTAAATTTTATATTTTATAGGATTTTCCTTTTCTCTATGTTTGCATTAAATCAGTTTAAAAGCAGTGAAATTTTATCAAATCGAAATGAGCCATCGACATCGGAAATTGCACAAAAATGCATGGAAAAACAAAAGAAAAGTCCTGAAGAATGTATTATTTGGGTATTAAAAGCTGTTGAAAATATGAATTTCGATGGAACTCCAACAGCTGATGATATTGCTCATTTGCAGACAACATTTCATGTTTGTATTTTTTTTCTCTAACTCTTCTAATTTAAAAAACTTAAATTTCGAGTTAATTCAGCTCTCAGTATTTTGTAAATTTTTTTACTGTACCGAAAAAACTCGGCAACATTGAGCAAATTCGGTTTGGTCCGGATGTTCTTTTTTTGAAAAATCTGTTTCACTAAAATCTCGCCAGTTTATGCGTTTGCTTGAGCTCACTATTTGCAAAATGATTTTTTTGTGGCTGAAATAATTCGCATTTCATCTATTGTAAATTGGATTTAATTTTATAATTTAGGTAACGAAAACTGTTTGCCTGTTTGTTATTATTTAGCTTTTTATGTTCTATGACTTTGAAAAGCTGTTTTCGATATTTTCTCTGACTTCTTGAAGTTTATTTTTCTTTTTTTATTTTTATTTTTTTTATCTTCTAACAACTTATTTTAAACGAATTTTGCAGGTTTCTACATTGCTTTTTTAAATTATTTATTTTATTTATTTTTATCTATTTTTATTCATATTTTTTGTTTTTTTCTTTAAAATATGTTCAATGGTATATTATGAATATTGTTCGTAAATATTGAAAATTTTAAGGAATTAAATTCGAAAATGCTCGATCCAAAGTGGATTACAACTGAAGAATGTATGACAAAAACAAAACGACTTAATGAAATTTTCATTCTGCCCTCATTTCATGGACGTGTTTTCGAACATCTTCTGAGTATTAAATCAAGGTTTCTGTGTGATTTTTCATTATTATTATAAGAGTTTGAACAATTTAGTTTGAATAATTTTAGTAATTTTATAAAAATTGCTTTGGTTAAATGTCATTTTTCAGCGAAAAAAGATTAATCATTTGCTCTCGTTAGTTAAAAATTTTGATCTGTGATTTAGTCATTAGTTTTCCAGGATATATGGTGCTATAGTTGCTAGGACATGCTTAAAAAAAATGGAACGGTTACCCAAATCAGTTCACCCAATATTATCGTTTACTCTCAAAGGAGCAATGATTTGCTTTACTGATATAAGTCATGCTGTTCGGGTATTTAACGATATTTATAGAATTTTTAGTTATGCGTAAATTTTTATTTAGGTTTTCAATTAGGTCGCAATTAAATTCTATCTATTTCTCATAAACTTTATGTTTTTATCCTTTTTATTCTTTATTGTTCAGTATTAAAACACTTAGTAAATTTAGGTTAAACAAATGGCGTTAGTGAAATATATGGGTGGATCAGTTTCCAGAAATTTTACGCGGAAGGTTACTCACCTTGTTGCTCATTCTCATGCCACGAATTCAAAAAAATATTCTGTATCTTTTTTCTTCTTCCTTCCACTAATTATTTATTAGATAAATAATGGATCGAGGTTGACCAGAAATGGTGAGCGTCTTTAGAAAAAAAAGATGAAAAAAAAGTAAGAAGTGATTTGATTTAAAAGTTTTTCGCTGATTACTTGTAAGGTTGATTTGTTTTTAGGACTTAAAAATTATTGATCGAATTTTTTTCGAATGTCCGGATAAGATATGAATTACATTATTTGGGACACTTCAACTTGATTGCTAAAAGCTTATCTGACAGAAATCAAACGTAGTAACGGAATTAAATATTAAAGAAATATTAAAGACGAAGTTAAGATGTAAATGAATATGGAAAGGTTCAAAGGATATTAGATTAGACTTTCATATCTATATAAAACTTGTTAAATACGCTAATAAGTATGCGGCTTTGATTAATTTCAATAAATTTTGGAGATAATTGACTTGTATTCTGTGAATAAATAGTCCTTGAATACGAATGTTTTTTTTTTGAATTTTATTTTTGTGAAGTAAGGTGAATATATTGAAAGCCAATAACTATTGGGAATTTGGTTTTCAATTTATTTTCAAGGTTGCTGCACACAACAAAATTCCTTTGATGACGGCGAAATGGATCGAAGATGCTTGGAAAACTGCGTGTTCAAGGAATAACATTTCTTTTTTAGATGCAAAAATTATTAAAAAATACAGGCTAAGATTGTTTGCTGGATGTGTAAGTTGTTTTTTATTTAAGTCTAGTTTTGCTCATTTATACCTATTTATCTTGATTAATCTGTGCTAATTTATGAAAGTTTTAAAATGTGATTTTATTGAAAATAAACTATTTTTTTTAAATAGAAAAATTTCCTGAAATTAGTTCCATTTAAGAAAATGACTTGCTCTGGAATCGACGGAGAAGAGAGGAAGAAAATTGCTAGAATAATCGAAAGGCATGGCGGTATTTATGCTGGAGATATGGAGAGGAGTTCTAGCACACATCTTTTAATATGTAAAGCATCTGGAGAAAAATATAATGTGGCGCGAAAGTGGGGATGGGAAGTGATTAAAATAGTGCATAAACGATGGTTGGGACATTGTCTTCGAAGGGTGTTCTTTTATCTTTTGTCATCTGTTTTTATTAGTTTAGTTTTACAGAAAACTTTCAGTTTCCAACATCTTGTTGAATACCAGTGGCAAATCAATATTTGAAGTTCTCACAAATTGATATTTTAATTATATATAGTAATTATATAGTTATATGATTTACAGCTAACGGAAGCGACTAAACTAATAATTCTTACAATAAAAAGCAAATCTTGAATAGTATTATGAAGTATTTGCAGAAAAATCGACTTCGAGAAGAAAAATATGAAGTAAATGATAGCACACCAAGTGATATTGTGGCAACTGATGAGTATTTCTGTAACTGGGACGCATTCCTTTCGAAGGATTTGGATACAAGTCATTTTTATTTTAATTCTTTTTAATTAGTTTTCCTTTGGTCTATTTTTTCTGTTTTTTAAATGACTTATTTCGATACTGGTAATACTTTGGTGCTTTCAGGCTCCGAAATGTCTTTTGATAACACATCCTTTGATTTTGATTCAAAATTTATTGATAACAGAGAATGTAACGAATTGGTCGATTTAACCTCGTTAATTTTTTTTTTTAAAATTTGTGAATTTTTAACGAAATTTTAATTGTGATATTTTTTATTTGTTTAATGGTCAATTTATAGAGTTAAAAAAGATGTAAATTCGAAAAATATTGTGGAAAAGCCACTTGAACAGTTTGATCCAGTAGCTGCATTTAATATCGATGAAATAATTGTCGAGGACTTTATGGAAGTAAGCTTTCAATACGAGGGCTCTGTTGTGTTAATATTTTATAGTCCATATTTGTTTAAACTTATTATTATTACTAGATTATTTTTGTGAACCACCTTAATTTTTATCTTTATGAAAATTGCTAAATCATTTTTTTCAGGGATTTAAATTTTTTATCTGCGGTGTGAACGATAATAATAAAGAGAAATGGAAAAAAGTTATTCATATTGCTGGTGCTTGTCTATTTTCAAACTTGGATGAGCGCATCACACATATAATTGTTGGGCCATTGCCTCTGGGAAATGAATTGGTTAATAAAGTAGGCTATTTTTTTGAGAATATGTTTATTATTTCTATTTTATATTTATAAAATTCAAATTTTAGATATCTTCTTTCGAAAAGAAAATTCCTATGGTAAAAGCAGATTGGTTGGCTGAAAGTATTCGATTGGGACGAATCGCAAGTACAATTGATTTTGCTTACACTTTAAATGTTAGTCTAAGAATGTATATTTATGTTTTAGAAATGTTAATTCTTTCTCAATATGATTGATATCTGGTTATTTTTGAGCATTTTTTATATGAATATTTAGGTTTTCATAAAGCACTATTATTAAACACATTGCAGAGGATTTTCTCTTCTTTTATTGATTCTTTCTTCTTTTATAGATCTTTTATTTAAACTTCTCTTTATTTATTGACCGTTGTTTATCTGAAAATTCTACTTTTACAAATTTAAGGGTATCATCTTTAAACAGTCCACTTTGCTGGATTATGGAAAACGTTATTTTTAGACGAAATTCGATAATAAAGAGATCAGAGAAATTAACATAAATGATAGTTTGGATGCTCTATCTTCAAAACCTTTGCTGAGAATGCTAAGACCTTCAGGATATCAAAATGGTGCTGATATATTTTACGGATCCTCATTTCGTTTGTTCAAAATGGATACAATTCTTGGCAATGCGATTCATGAAGCTATCGAGCATCATGGAGGTAATTTGTTCTTGCTTCTTATTTATTATTTTTTTCGTATTTAAGTATTTGAAGAGTGAATTGTAACATTTTTTACTGTAGCAATTTGCCATAAAAGAAAATTTCATTGCTTGATATTTTTTTTCTTTTTAAATTATATGAAGCTATTTTTTCCAAATAAATTTTTTTAATATTCTTTTCAGGCATTTGTGAAAAAGATCCTTCAAAAACAGTGAACTATTTAGTTTGTTCTTTGTTGGAATATAGTCCAGTATTATCGACGCATATTCTTAATTATGATAGCACTGTTTCTATATTCTGGGTGGTTTGTTTTTGTTCAAATTTTCTGATTCGTTATTTTATTTTTTGATAATATTTTCAAAACCATTTTTCATTCGAAAAGTGAAATTTTGAAATAAATGTTTTTTTAATGTGTGTTAACTGAGGTAAGTTAATTTTATAATTGTATAATAATATACAATATTTTGTAATATTTTCAGCATATATAATATTTAATAATATATTATAATATTTTCAGCAAGCTTGTATTGAGCAACGTTCACTACTTCGTCCAGATAATCATCCGCTTTACCGTCCATTATATGCTGTTAGAGGCTCAACTGTTTTTGAACATTGTGTTATAGCATTAAGTACTATTCACCATCTTGAAAAAGAAGCTCTCATCGAAATACTTACTACTTTTGGCGCGAAGTATAAACAATTTTATCCGATTTTTAGCGAGACTTTTCATTCAAAATCGAATTCCTTATTGCTATATCCATTTTAAGGATTCAAAATCGTTTGGCTTGTTCCAGTTCAAGCAATTGTTTGCGAAATACTCAAGTAATTGCTGGCAGAGAAAGTGAGCGAACCGTTATTGCTAGGCGATGGAACATTCCTGTTGTCGATCCTGCTTGGATTATTGAATCAGTATTAAAGGTTCAGTTTCTCATTGATGTTTTTTTTATTTTCGCTCATAGTCATCATTTTATTATTGAAGATTCTATTTACAATTCACTTTTTTAATTCTTTTGCCTAACTTTTTTATAATGAATATCATTTAAAAAATCCGATTATACTGGCTATCACCTATCATTAAGTGACTCCTTGTCAAAAATTTCCTTTGTTTCTTTTTCTTAATTAAATGGCCAACATGCACCATATATGGTTAGGCTCTCTCTGCTGGTTATTAGTAGGATGAGATAATTTTGCTAACAATTTTAGAGTAGATAAGTTGGTGGTTTCTTGAAAAATTAATTGCACAAAATTATTAAAAATTATTCCTGCGGAGAGCCGAGTCATGTTGCTGGAAATGGTAATTTAATCAACAACCACTCCGTTATTCATAAATATTGCAAAACACTGCGCAAAATTATATTTCATATCAATTTTATTGTTTCAGAATGAAGTTATATCAACAGAAAAATTTGCATTCAGTCATTTTCCTTTTCATAATTATGAAAGGACAGATGAACTTTGGCGTAATGCTGGTCGATGCAATTCATCTTTAGACGAAAGAATCTGTGATAAAAATAAGAATCTTCTTTACCATGGAGTTTGCACAGAACGGAACGATAACTCTTCTCAATTAAAATTCGCTAAAATTTCTCGAGAGACAAGAGAGGCAGATGAATTAGGTGATCAGTGCAAAAATGTACGTGAGATAAGCGAAATGAAGTTATATAAGTCCAACTCTAAAATGAACTTAAATTGCAATAAGAATATCGATAACTCGCTATCAGTGAACGATGTCAATACAGCTGGATTCATTTTTCAACATGACTGCAATATATGTAAAATAATAGATCATACAGTTTTTAATAATTCTCGAAATTACGTTTCACAGCCAGTTAATAACGTCAGTCCGTTCATAACTGAAATGAAAGAACAACATCCTTTTGCAAGTTTTTTTTCGGTTTTACTCAAAACTATTAAGTTTAGCTAGTTAGGAGTTTTTCTTGGTCGTACCTGTTCGATAAATTCAAGACATTTAAAGCAAATGCTGGACGAGTATTAACAATTTTTTAACGCGTATTTACGAAAAAATACAATAAATGGTGTCGAAATTATCCATATTCCTTCATAATAAGACATCAAAGGCTTTCATTATTCATTATGGATTATTTGGCTTTTCATTTTTGTAATGAATTGCTTTTTAGTCAATTATTGAATCCACCGCTTACCGTTCTGAATCGCAAAATACTGGTGCTTTGGACGATGGCTTTCACCAAGATGAGCAAAATTTCCGCCCGAATTTCGATTTAGGTGAAGCTTTCGACTATGTTAACGCTATGGACACGTTGACTCAGTCGAGGTTTTCAGCATTGGATCAAGTCTGGGTACTAGTTTCTATTTCTTTTGATAACTATGGTAGATTTTTTTAATCAGTCAGAAAGCAACATGACGAATTTCAAACTTGTTTTTAACTATTTAGATCGATTATTTCAGACTGATTCGTTGGTGGAGCAAACTTTGTTTCAAGCTGTTCTTAAAACTGCTCGAAGCGAACCTATTTCGAAAAAAAAATCTAATACTGATGAGGTTCCATCTTTTATTGTTCGAAAAAACTCCGGGAATTCTACTAATTATCTGTAAAAAAAATCCAAATTTTCATTATAGGAAATACTAACTATATTTATTCATAATCACCAGGTAACGCAAGGTGGTGCGATACAGTCATGCAGAGAATCTCATTTTGCTAATAACAAGGATAGAAGATATAGCAGCAGCAACAAAATTATGATGCATATTGAAGAAAAGGTCCGAGCAAAAAATGTAACTGAATTAGCTCCTATCGAGAAATCGCGAAAGTATAGATATAGTTTCTATTTTCTTTTATCTTATTAATGAGTCCAACTTGTGAATCGAGAATTTGATTGTTTATAATTGTTGATTGTTTCTTCATTGATTCAATTTATTATTACCATTTGGATCTCTACTGATTTCCGAATGGCTATAGACCAGAGAATATTCACTAAATGAAAACCAATAATAATTAGAGCCAATAATCGTCACGAAATATATTTATATTCACTCGAATTGCTTTGACCGAATTCAAATCGAGATATCTTCGATTCTCAGTGGCAATCATCTTGGCGCTATGCCACTAACGCACAAACGTCTGACTATATCCTTAATTTCAAATTATTAAGTCATTTATTAAAGAATAACATATCGGAATAGCCGTTTTATTTTATAAACAAAAAAAGTATAAGAATAAAAAAATAAAAATTATAAAAAATTATAACTTAAATGCCTTGCTCAACGCCCGAATCATTTGGACTATCAGCATGCAATAAGCACTCGGTCTATCATATACTGGATATTTTAGACGTAAGAAATATATAATGAGAATTTGCATTTATTTACATTTTTTATTTCATTCCATTCCATGTTCTTTTGCTATTTCTTAGAAAATTCGATTGACATCATCAATCAAACTTTGATCTTTAAAATTTCTATATTTTCTCACTTTAACTTTACATAGCAATAATTAATAATCCGAATCCTATGATATATTGCTTTCTAATATTTAAGTTCTAATATTTAAGTTTTCATAAATGGAATTTTCAGGAATTTTGTGATGAAAAGGGTTGCTGAGTTGGCAAACTGTATAAATAAACAACATTTTACCAGATCTGATCAGGTTGTTTTCTCGTACTTTTTATTGTTTTTTTAAATCTTTTCTCTCTTATTACTTCATTTTTTTGCTGAATTATTAACAGTAAAATCTCATTTACAATTCGGAAATTTCTTTAGATAAAATCTGTGGAGGAGCGTAGGCGCAGCAAAAGAAAGTTATTGCAAAATAGGCTAGATGAAAGTGAATTTAATTCGAAACGAATGCTATCAAATTTTGATGATGATGATGACGATAATGGAAGTCTTCAAACCTGTAAAATCGGTTGGGAAGAATTTGTCGTTCCGAACGAGTGAGAATTAAATAAATTTTATATGCTTTTTTAAATGTTTTCTATTCATGTAATTTTTAAGGTATTTCTATTCAGTTCTATTCTAAAATTCACATAGTTAATTATCTAAGAATTTTCTATTTGTTTCTTTTTAAAATTATTAAAGATTCGGCCATATTTTTATTGATTACGATAATTGCTGTTATGTTTTTATGAACCAAGAAAAATTGCAAAATCTTTAACATTTTTTCGTTTGTTTATTAATTTATTTATTTGAAAAATTTTTTATTTTAGAAAAATTTTTTTCAGAGCTGAATCGAGAAAATTTGATGAGTTTTTATCGATCAAAATGGTATGTTGATAATCTTCAAGTTTCTGCCTTTTTAAAAGTAATTTGGGTTTGTAAGGAAAGAAAAGGTTTAGTAACTTTTGAAAAATTTAAGAAATTTTGTAGAAATTTAAAAAAGGGTATTCTTTTTTGATTGGAAGGCTTAATATTTCAAATTTCTGCACAATTTAGATCAGAAAACCTGAATCGCTCGTTGCTTCTAGCAAAGATCGATTAAGCTGTGAAAAAAATTCATCGTTGGTTAGCTGTATTTTATTGTTTCATGACCATTTTTTCCATTAATTTTATAAAGAATTTAATTATTTGATTTTTTCAACTTAAAAGATACTTAAAAGATTTTTAACAACATTTTTAATTTTTTTTTTATTAAAAAATTATTCCAAAAGAATAAAAAGAAGTTAAGAATTATCAGTTCGCGGACGATTCAAAAAATTTGAAAATTGCGGAGAAAATCATCTTAAACAATACAGAAACTAAAGAAAATATAATCGGAGCTAGTACGGAAGCGAACGGCCACTCCAATAAACCAGCAACAATGGTTAAACTCAAAGTTGACAGTAGTTCTGAACCGACTTCTAAATTTTCTTTGAAAAATATCTTGTTTTCTTCTGTTGGGAATCATGTTCGTTCACAATTATTTTTTCTTTTTTCCCTCATTTATATATTATGCTTTCGTTTGAATTCATTAGTTTATTTTTTATTCAGAAATTTATAACTTTGAAAGTTTATTCTGAACCACTTTATATTTCCAATTTTATTAGAATTTTTAAATAGGACCGGTCGAAATTATGTTCGATGGTCATTGAACTTGGTGGAAATCCTTCATTTGATTTCAATGGTTCTATTACTCACTTAGTTTGTGAGCAGATCGTTCGGAATGAGAAGATTTTATCATGTATATCATGTGGTTTATACGTTTTGAGATTGGAATACATTATGGATTCTTACAAAGCGAAAAAGTGGTTGGATGTAGGTTATTTCTGTATGGCATGGAAGACTTAATCTCATTTTTAATCTCATTTTTTAACAAAATAAAGCAGGAATTTTTAGCCAGAAGATTATGAATGGGGAAATCCTATTTTCATGAAAAAATACCAATTTACTTTGGAGCGTCTGGAATGTCTTGCTCGCAGCTCGAGGCAGTGGAGAATAGAACTTCAAGAAGTTATAAAATTGTTTATTTTATCAATAATCAATTGAAATAATTTTTTAAATGGTTGATTTTTGATGTGATATATGTTTAAAATTTTTAGATTTCGCCCCATCGAAGAGCTTTCAGTAACTGGAGGGCTGTTCTATATTGTAGCAGACGACGTTTTGTTGAAATTCAACGAATTATAATCAATGGAGGTGGAATAGCGATTCACAGGTTCAAATTTCGGTAAATTATTCATTATTAATTTGTTAATTTTTTTTTATAGGGATGAGATTGGTTCAGTTCTTAATGCAGATGACTTTACTCATGCTCTTGTGGAAAGATCTAAATATTGGAATAAAAAAGTAAAATTTTTCACTTTTTTATTTTTTTAAATATTTTATTTTGTTGAAAGCTTAAAATTTACAGTTCATCTTTCGTCTATAATAGTTCATATTTCATCTTGATTTGAAAGAAGTTTTCTGAAGAGGAGTTCGAAATTTCTTCCTGTTAAATTCACTATTAAAATATCTGCATCAGATGAGGTTCTCAGTTTCACTGCAACTTTTTTATTCGATTTCAGGAAGTTAAACATTTGGTTCGCTTGAAAATTCCATGTTTTGGGATTGAATATGTTGCTAACTTCTTAATGTTAAAAAGTCATGATAAACGGGATTTTTTTCATAAAGACTACGTTGATCAACTTGCTCAAATTGGTATTTAAACTTGTGATTTATCGATTCAATTTATGTATGTTAATGTTTGTATTTATGCTCTAAGAGGAAAATCAAATTCACCTGAAAGTAGTATGGGTCACCCTCAATCTCGGGCCTTTACCGAAGGCCTAGGAGCTTGAGGGTTCTGCAAAGTACTTTAGCTGCTCCTGGCAGCTGCTCCTGGTTCTGGACAAAAATCTGATGTTCTTGAAACTATTTCTTCGATTAAAGTCGCAGCCCTTAATGCTTCTATTACCACAGGGATTACTCTGGCCTTCATTTTTCATATCACTAGTTTTAATATAATATATGTAATATATGATGCTTTCTTGAGTTTTGAGTTTTGAGTTTTTTTTTTTTCATGGCTTGCTCTGCTGTTTGCTTTTTCTTTCGCTGAATTTGATTTTCCTCTTAGAGCATAAAAATTTCAATTATTAAATTTCAAAAAATTTAATTTTAATAGGATCGGTTCGCTATTTATATTTTCATTTTAACTGTTTTCAACTTATTCTATATTTATTTTAAATTATTACCAAATTAATTATCTTTGTCTTTCGTGATTTGTTGCGGTTCACTGGTCTTTTCTTATATAAGTGAATGAAATTTCGCAGTAAATTATGTTTCAATAAATTAAAACCATATGATAATTCTTTATTTATAAAAATTTTTTAATATTTTGGTATATATTCATTTTTTTATGCTTTGATTTTCTTATTCATATATTTTTTTCTGAGAGCGGCGCCCATTTTTGGTTTGGTTGATAAGTCTTGTTGGATCAGACAAATTTTGAGGGAATCACTAGTGCGATAGAAATACAAGTTGGTTTGCATGGATTTTGTTCATTTCTTTAGCGAGAATTGTAATAAATGGATAATTTAAAGAAAATCATATGTCAAACGTTTATAAAATATGTGATACGGAAATGAAACTCTCTCAGATAGAATCGCTTTTTTTATTAATATTTGACATTTGATAAAGTGATGTATTGTTACAGTTATCGATATCGATACCTCAATGAGAAGAAATTGGCAATCTGATGTGGGAAATTATTTACAATGAACATAACAAGGCTGAAGAAATATGCTTTTGTATGCTTTTGTGTGTTTTCATGATTCAAACATGAAATTGGAATAAACTGCTGCATACGGGCAGAACTACAGCATTGGTTGGTTGGTTGGTTTGGTGTTACAATATGATGAAGAGCATTCACCCTTTCGCTGAACAACTAAAAATTATTGTTGCAAAACGAGTTCTGGTACTCCCTGCTTGTGCCATAGAGATACACAAGTCTTACAAATCTCAAATGAGCGTATTCATTCGGCAAACTCATTTAGAAATACCACAGAATAAATTTGCAATTATATACGTAATGCCGTCAAGTACAAGTATCAAAGGATTGTTGTAGTACATTGTAATGATGATTTATCTTGGTTGAAGCAACATCGGTGGTCCATTTGCAAGATAATGAGTTCCATAAACTTTGTTAATCTTTTGTTGATAGAATGTTGACGCATTTCATAGGTACCAGAAATGGATTGTTAATATGATCTTTAAATTGTCAAAGTCTTCATGGAAGACAATGAGGCAATTATAGTTTGTTATACTTCATTTTATCAATGAGGAAGACATTGATATACATTTGACTATATCGTCCATTTTATATGTTTTGACATTCCAGCTGGAGGAGTGGCGGCATTTACACCATTACTGGTTAGGCTAGCTTCGTTAGCTACAAGGGTAAGACATCTCTAAGCTGTTTGATCATTAGAAGTAAAGTCATTAAAGTCATTCATTTTTTCATCTTGTCCATATGTCCTTGGTCCCTCAACATATTCGAAATCTTTCCTGATACAGTCTAATACAGTCCGGATCTCGATTAACTTCCTCGCTTTTGACGCCATCCATTAGAGGGTTAATAACGAAATATGGGTCAACTCCTGTAGTGATGACGAAGAACGTACCCTAGCCAGTGAAGGCGATACTCTATGATGGTATTGTTAATGCAAGTGGTATTTGAATGAAATTTATCATGTGAAATTTCATCCGCTGTGCAAACACGTAAAATATATTTTATTTTAAACATGAGTGATCAAAGGAAGATAACTTAATATCTTCCACTCTTATCGGCTATGTCTCGCAACCATATAAGGAGGTCGAGTTATAGTTATAGCTATATAGATACCGATCGTTATGATGGTGATATCACGACAACCCCATGAAGGACTTCAATCGGGAGAACGTATTTCTAGCTATCGTTATCCGAGTTATAATTTCTTTTGCTTGGCCATTTGGGATTTGAGTGGATCCAAAATATTTGAAGTCTGGCAATTGCTGAACTGCAGATGAATTGATAAAAATAGGTATTCTTATATTTTATATTTTTATCAGTTTTCTGTGTGTAAGATGGAAAAAATTTCGTTTTATTTATATTGATAATGAGTCTGATTCTCGCTGCATTTGTTAAATTGTTACGGCATTAACCATAACTGTCTGCAAAAGGACTATATCATCAGCGGATTGAAGATCTTTGATACTATGTTCTGGACTAATTTGTACACCTCTTGCACACACTAGTGCCATCAAGCGACGTCCTTTTTTCAATCTATCGTATAGTTGGAGATTGAAAGGTTAACACCATTTCTTATTTCGAAAGAGCCTACCAGTTCCCCACAAACACATTCCTGTGCTGATGTACGCGGATAAAACGCGTTTATCGAATGATTTTTTTCTGGAACATTGTTACATCTCATCATCCTCCAAAGCGCTGCTCTATCACTTGAATCGAAGTTAGTTATAAAATCGATAAAGCAAGTGACGGTGAATTGCTGATGTTCAAAATAATGCTTCATACTCTTAGCGTAAATATCTGGTCAGCACAACCATGTCCCGATCTGAATCCAGCTTGTTATGATGCATTCTGCTATCTCGTGTTGCCACGAGTTAATTTAGCAGAAGGGGAGCGAAAATTTTTCCGGAGGTATCTAGTAGGCCGATTTCTCGGTGACTGTCGCAATATGTTTTATCACTAGGAATTGGGAACAGAATTGAAACGAAAGTAATTTGCTCCAGTAATCTGGTATTCTTGTATATAAAAGAGCACATTTATTTATTGAAGATATGATGATATGAAGGGCGATGGACAACATTTGAAGAGTTCAGCCCAAAGACCATCTCCAGAAATGTTATTAAGCCCCTTAAGCCTCGGGATAACAGAGATTACTTCTTGTTCTACTTGCAATTCGCATTTGGTTCGACTTTGAATTTTTGCCACCTTACAAGATCCTTAATAATCTTAACAGACACATCATCCATTTTCCATCAGTATCCATTTCACTGGTTATAGTTTCTCTATAAAGAGAGTGGTTTTCTATTGTCGCTAATCGAGCAGTCGTCTCCATTTTCAAGACCACTTCGCTACAATAACGATTTCTCTCGCGCAGTACTGCTGTCGTTTCTTCCAAGCATCGATGGTCAGGATTTTTTGACATTCGTGCTTTAGCATCTTTTTTGGACAGTTGCTTTCGAGCACATTTCTTACTAGCATATCTTAGTATGAAAGTGAAATGAAAAATGCTTTTCTCTCAAACTGCTGTCAGAAAAATGCTTTTATTTGCTACCAATATTTATCAGCAATTCCGAAGATGTCATTAATATCCCTTTCACTGAAATGGAGATTTCAATCAGTTTGAAATGCTTTTAGTCTAATATAGTCTATTTTAGTCTAATATAGTTGAAAGATCTTGAAAGACGTTGTTTCTCGCGAATTGTTGTAATGTTAATCTTGTCTCGAACTAATCTGAATTGATTCCAACGATAATAAATGGGATTTCGATGTAAATTTTGTATCAGAGTCACTTGAATTTTTATGCGAGAAACTCAATTTAAGAATAAATTCCACAGAAACGATCAGAAACTTTCATTGCAGTAACTTTCGCTAGATTTTTCGACGTGCACTTGAGAACATTCAGTTCATTCAATTTTTATTTTAATAACCTAAGCCAGTTTAGATTATAGAAAATTAGGAAATAACTTTAATGAAATTTAGTGAATTTTAGTTATTTAATATTATATAGAAATATATTATATAGTCTGTATGTGTCGCTATTTTCCGTTCAGTGTCTTAGTTGAATTCAATAAAGTTCTCTCTATTATTTTTATTTTATTTTTTATTTTTATGGAAATTATCTAATGAGCAGATTTGCAAGAAATTTCATGTCTATTATGCTTATAATTGCTTATAATTTATGCTTATAATTTGTCTTTGTCGAATTTTAAATTTGATATATGCAAACATATATAAATTGAAGCTGAAAATTTTACAATTCATTCTTCTTATTTACTGCAAGGGCGTGTGTATAAGCGCCATTATATTAATAATAACAGTTAAAATAACGAAGGAAATATGACAAAAATTAATAAAACAAAGAGGAAATAAAGATGAATTGCAAAACAGTGCAATTTGAAGTGAGTATATCGCTTATACATAATCGAATGGTAAAAATCAAGATTTCAAACTTCCTGTGAACTTTTTGAATAATATAAATAATATCAAAAATGATATTACCTAATCATTTTGTAAAAATAACTAAGGTACGCACACACAAGCTACATCGTTCGGCAATTTATTCCAGTAATTAAAGAAGTTATGAGGAGTCCTTAGTTTAATTTTGGATATAAGTTTTAGTAATTTTAGCCCATTAGTTCTTGTTGGATTCAAATTTAGCCTAAAATTGTAATATTTTAAACAGTATTATTTAGCATAACCATATAGAATTATATAAATATAAATCAAATCTTGTTTAATTCGACGAATTAAGGAGAGAACGCAGGTTGCATTGTTCTTTTGTCTTTTTTAATTAAAATTGTTGTTGGGAGAGAAGCGTCATATTAAATATTTTTGAAATCCTTCAATTATTTAAATTGATTTGCTATATCTCGAGATAACAGGTTATATTGTAGTCAAGAAGAGGCGGTACAAACGCTTTGTACATTTTGATAAGAAAACCTTTAGTTCTGTTCTTAAGCAAACGAAAAATAAAATTTAGTATTTTTGAGGGATTCTTTACTACAGTGAAGGTCGAAATCGAGGTTTTCATCCATGATTATTCCAAGATCAGAAATGTGTGAGACTTCTTGTGTCTTCTATTGTATTACCATAAACAAAAAGATCAGAAAGATTGAATCCTTTCGAATTTATATATAAAAAGTTATACTTTTGAAAAAAAAAGGGAAATTTGCCCATTATATAGCCAGTTGGCTATTCTATCGAGGTCATCCTATAGTGCAGACAAGTTATCGGATCGATTATAATAAATTTTATAATCATCAGCATAAAAATAAATGGTAGAGTTTAGTACCACTTTGGTCATATCATTAATACAATAAAAAAAGCAATGACGCAATACAACTATCTTGAGCAACGCTTGATTTAAAAGGTATCATGTCAAAAAGAATATTGTTGACACATGCAGCCTGGTAACGATCGTTTATGGGATCTAATACCCAGTTATACAGGGCTTCTATAATGCCATAACTATTAATTAAGGGCGACCACCAACAATAGGAAACATCAAAATCTAGGTACATAACTGATACTGTTTTTCCATTATCAATTGATACTGACCAATCGAAAAGACTTGCCAATATTTGTGAAGAAGTAGATTTTTTTGCACAAAAACCATGCTGATATGTGGATATTAAATTATTAGCATTAAAATAAGCAACTTGATACAAATTTGCGAAATCTTCCCTGTACTTTGCTTCCAATTGCTACTATGTTAGGCCTGTAATTAAAAGGATCACAAGTGCTTCCTTTTTTATGAATGGGAATTATATGAGACAATTTCCAAATTTTGGGATTAAAGCCAGATTTCATAATATCCTCATAAATTGGAAATAGGGGAAGAATCAGAGAGACTATACATTTTTTATAAATTATTTGTGGAATATTATCGGGACCAGCTGAAATTTACGGCCTTTATTCAAGATAAATATCTAATAATATTATTCAATCTCACAGAGAGAAATGGAACAAGTATGATTTACAATGAAAAAAATACTGTGAGTCAACAAATACACTAGAAAAATATTGATTAATATTCATTCATTCTATCTTAAAATAAGAAAGTTGCTGAGCAATTGAATACCCAGTCTCTTTCCTCTCCAAATCTGGAGAACGAAGAATATTGACAAATTAAATTTCCATCGTTAATGAACACTTCAATAAGAAATTTAATACAGAAATGAGAAATTTTTGGCGCTTACACTGATTAAAAATGACTTGTCGAAGTCTTGTCAAAAAAATTTTTTTCTTTTTTAAAAATTGGAGAAAAAAATAAATCGCTTTTCAAGCCAAATAGATGAAAGTTTTCTACTTTTTTTCCAGATGCATTTCGCGAAGCACATAAAAAAAGCACAAGGTTGAATCACAAAAAGATTCAGCTGCATCGAGTACGATTTTATGCTTGAAAAAAGGACAGTCCAACACTAAAGTCTCATATTCACCACCTTCACCACATATATTTACTCCATACATGTTGTGCAATTCATGTAATAAATCTCTTACCTGAAAAAAAGAAGAGTTGAATAAAGCAAAACTCGAGGCAAAAAGTGCAAATAATGTTGAAAAAATGGAAATTTTAAGATATTTTAGATTTTTTTGTAAAAAAAAAGTGCGATTTCACAGCACATGACGTCGAAAAACCGACTGCATACATTCATGAGGGAATTTTTTTTGCAAGCTTCGAAATCGCCTGAAGCACCCAATTATTTGCAAAGTGTTATGAGAAAACATTACATAATTAAATAATAAAATGCAAGCCATATGAAATTAAGTGCGATATGGCCAAACATAGTCGCCAAAATTACCATTTCAAGCATCGTGGTCCGTGCTCTTCATTTACGTTTACGTACTCCGACCAATGCTTCCATAAATGCACCCAAGTAATTTTGGCAGAATTTTTTCATCCTAATAATAACGAGTGAAGCAAATTCAACCAGGAATAAAGATTTTTAATAAACGAATTTTAATAAACGAATAATGAAAAGCCTTTTTATAACACTATCCTCCCTACTGAAACTCTTTCACCAATAAGCCATATATAATCTACCTAAAAGCAATATGATTAAGGACTTATGACCTCAGCTATATCCTTTCCAAGATGTTTTTCGCTTAAGCCAGAACAAGCACATTTGATAAGAATCGCCTTCAAATTTAAAGCAATCATTTCATCAAGCAAACTAGCTTGATTCGAGTTCCACAGGTAACACAAAACATCCAAATTTAAACGACTGCAAACATTTTCCACACGAATTTTTTGATATTCGCTCATAATTGCTCCAACGGAAACACCTAAAAAATTCTTATAACGCTTTTCAAGAAATGAAATGGAAAAAATGGAAAAATGGAAATGAATAAAGAATGAGAAATAAAAAAAACCTTCAACATCAGGATAACGTGCTTTTACTTCAGTTAACAATTCAAAAAGATCTTCCACTTCATCATCACCTTCAATTTTATAATTCAAATCTGTATTAATTGGTTTTCCTCTTATTGGACGCCGCAACAACGGTAAATCGCAAGCCTCACCATATAACTTAATATTAAATTAAACAAATAGAAAATCGACAAATATTGTAAATATACATTTTAATTTTTAATAATATATGTTTTTTTTGTTTTTTCTCACAAATCGCGAAACTAAGAATTTATGAATATTTCTTTCTTTTAAAAAAAATCTATAATCGATTTGAAATTGTCATTTACTTCAAGCATTTTAAATTTTAGTAGTTAACTAAAACTAACATTCAAGAAAAACATTCAAAAATATCGAGAAAATGCGGAAAAATTTATCGATATTACTTATATTCTAGAAATTAAAGACTTAAGAAAAAAATTGGTGAAATTTAAAGGCATAAATATAATTTGAAGAGGCCAGAAAGGCCCATACCTCAACAGCGTTATGGCCAACGGTCTGGTACATATAACTATCGAGTTCATCGCCTTCACTCGGGTATAAATTTGCAAGGCAAACCACTTTATGCCCATTGTCCACACATTTCATCATATTAAAACAGCTATCCTTACCACCCGAAATCAACGCCACAACTTTCATCGATCAGAAATAAACCGCTCTTATTGTAATAAATCTTCGAAAAAATTTTTAAAGCTTTATATTTTTTCTTTTATTTTCTAACTCTTTTTCAAATTTGTGTCCAATAAACCGCCCTTTAATGAAGTGAAAAATATGCCAGGGAGCAAACCTGCCAGCGAAACTAAAATCAGAGTGACTATTCTAATTTATATTTCTGATATCCATGGCAAAAAAATTTAGTTATATTAACATGGCATAGTCCGATTCACATAACATTTCGAACATAGTAACAGTGTGTGAACATAGCCTAGTAAAACTATTTCAAAATTCCAAAATAATCTCGAATAATCTCGAACCCAAGCTCGAAGCCATTAAAGTAAACATTCATCAATCCTTTTTTGCATATGCTTAATTTTAGCGCAAAATGTCGATGACTTATGGAAAGTCGAGAGCCAGATTATTTTATCCGAAATCGGGGAGAAATCGCTTGGTTGTTGAAAATTTACCTTCCTTATTTCGGATTTTAGGCAATTATTAAATCTGGCTCGAAGCAGAGGTGTACTGGCTGGGCCATTGTTACGCTTCGAAACAATCCAGGACAGAATGGTTTAGCAACTGTCATCTGAAAGAGTTCCGTCTTGCGTGGAATATCGTTTATGGCTTAATGATTCAAAGAGAAACTGCAATATCTCAGTCACCTATTTCTACTTTATGCGCAGATAACAGTGACAAAAATAGATTCTTTGAAAAAATTCAAGTGCTAATAACATTTTTCTCAAAACATGGTCACAACCAAGGCAGCCTGAAATGCGCGCACATGTATAATAATGGGTTCTGCAGATGGCAAATATGGCGCCGGCGTCCAGCATTGTCGCTTTGCCAAGCAGCATGGACTTTTTGCTGCCAATATATGAATATCGCAGAATACATCTTGAAATGGAACTTTTAACCAGTGCTCCAATTGGGTTGAACATAGCTTGGTCAATGGCCATCTGAAGAGATCCATATACCCGCCAACCGTTCCTTTAAGGGACCAGACCATGCTATGTGATTTGTGCTAAGATGTACACGAAAACTGATAACGCGTCTATAAAACACACAAAAATTTTTCAATCTTAAACTAAAAGTAAATGCTTGTTGAAAGACCTCAGTGATATAAATATCAAGGACCTCTAGAACGAATATTAAATAAATATTAATATTAATCCTAACTTAAAGGCGTGACATCGGAATACATTGAAATATGTTATTTGGGTATAGAAAACAATAGTCCAACTATCCGAAAAGAGTACGCATGTCAGATGGCATCGGATGGTTCGGAACAGCAACTGTACCATTTTTGGAGTGATCTGGCTCTGAATATGGAAACGATTCGCGTCTAGAAAAACCTCTATAAAATCTATAAAATCCTCGAAATTATCAGTGAAAATGAACTTCGAACCTATTTGGCCATAGTCTACCTTGCTACATATTGATGCAAATGAAAGTAGGTATCAAAGAACAAACTATCGATTATATGTCTAGGGTGCACCTTAGGTGCGCGATGAATCTTGCATGATTGTATCCATCTTTACTCAAATACCTTCGTTACGTTTGTTAGGAAATGTTCCTCGTTGTCCATCGCAGGAACTGATGCACATATTGCATATCGCCGTGATATAAAATATCAAAAGGCAAAAGCAACAGTCAAGATCTAGCCCTACATAATAGGCTTAGACGATAGGACAAGGGATGGCTTGTATTATTTTCAAGTATGGAAGTTTGGAAACGCCTCACCTTTATGCTAATGGAACCAGCTCAACCAATAATGGTATCTTGCTAAAAAAATGAAATGTACTTTTAACATAATGATAAGTACTACCCTGACTCTAAGTCGAGATGGTAGATAAATGAAGTCATCAACTTTTATGGTTGTGCTTCGGTTATTAGTAGATGATTTCATCGAATAGCCACATAAAGATAGAAAAATAAATGAATCGTTATAACTGCTGCAGCATTTTATTAACAAATCCTTTCTTATCAGATGCATGGACCAAACCACTGATGTAACCTATGCATAATTGATAATCTAGATATTATTCGGCTACAATGACCTAAAAAGAGAGGAGAAATATATCAAACTGAAAACTGAACCAAACATCCCATCAAATTACCTCCCATTAATTTACTCAAAAATTACGTCTTTAGATAAATTTATTTAAAGCATTATTTCGCAATAAATCCATAAAAACTATCCAAATCTAAAATGAAATCGAAATATTTATTGAATTGAGCAAAAATTTTACAATAATTACAATATCAAAAATTCACCAAGAAAGAAGTTGGTGCTAAACCAAACATTATAAAAGATAAAAAAATTGTAATAAAAAATCTAAAATAATTTGCATCATATAAAGTACATCGTAGAAAGATCAATCAAGTTATGTTAAATCATGACAGATAGCCCCAACGACCTTCATCAACATTATTCATGTTCTGTTCTTTGATAAACTGTATAAACTGTTTACGTTGTTCTACAAAAGAAAAGAGAATCATAATTTGGGAATTCACTTGTAATTCTTATAAGTTTTAAAAATGAAAGAAATTTACAACCTAAAATTTTATCTAAAGACCCAACCTGAAAAAATGCAAATTGGTGGATATAAACCTTCTCTAGTGTTGACAGTTAGATGCACAAATATTTTGGATGGGATATTTTGAAATTTAAAATGGTGAATTATGGAAAATAAAAATAACCTTCAAAACGCCTTATTAATTCCTGTTCATATTCAAAACGAAGGCGAATAACTTGCTCTTTTAACAACCTTTCACAAACTCTTTGTACCTAAAAAAATTACTAAGATCAAAAAACAGTTAAAGTTTATATAATGATCAAGCAAAAAAAACATAAATAAATGAACCTGCTTGAATGAAAAATGAGGCAGATCTTCCAAATTTGTTAATGACACCGACAAGGAATTTCTCTGGAAAGAACAGGATGTTACTTAAGAAAATTTGGATATAAATTATTTGCTTACATTCTGAAAATGAAATTAAATGTTTTTGGCCAACTATAAACAAGTTATAAAAATGTATACGAAAAAAACTTTGAGATATAATAAGCAATAATAAAAGATAACCTACTTGAAAACAGTGAGAATTAGAAAAGTGTGGAAGAACATCATCCACTTCAGTATTATTAAGTTTTGTGGTATTATCCGAACAGTGAATTCTATGATCACAATCAAATTTCATTTTTTCATTAGCCTAAAATATAAGACGAAATCAAGAAAACAAAAAAATGGTTGATATTTCAAAAAAAAATGACCAGAGAAAAACTAATCTGGCAACCGACATTCACTTGATCTAAAGTTTTACGCATTGCACCGACATTCCACGACGAAAGATCGCATTCATTCTACAATCAATTTATTAAATTGTGCATCAATTTCGTCCATGAATTTAAAATTAAAGTCTAATTGAAATTAAATCTTAGTGAAATGAAATTAATTCCCAAAATTTAACAAATTTAATTAAAAGTAATTGGATTTAATCAAGATTTAAAATTAATAATGTTAATTTTTAAAAAATTTATTAAAGTGATTGAAAATTTATTAAATAATGAATGTAGTGGCCATATCCCACTAGAACTTTAATGAAATATGCTTTAAATCGAAAATAATCTTAATTTTTTTAAAAAATCGTTATAAAAATTCGCATCTTAGAATTAAAATTTGGCATTTTCTATAAAACCCTAAGTTTTAACCTAAATTCCTTACTAAAAACTTTATACTAAACTTTATACTTTATATTTATACTAAAAACTTATACAAAAAGAAAAAAGTTTTGTTTTTCAAATTTTTAATCCTTTAAAACCAATTTATGGAAACGAAAAATTATTCATGGAAAATTATTTAATTTATATTCAGCAAATTTTAGCAAAGTGGTAATCTAAGAATATGAAATTTTAAATTAAATTTTAAGCGAAACTTTTTTCAAAAGATTTTTTTAAACAATAAATTTACCAGATTTTTTGATTTTAATTTTACGATCTACCACATAATTTAATTTAAAACTATAAAACTTGAAAATATCACGAAGTTACCAAATTACATGGCAAAATCTCTGAAAAATTATTCCCTATTTATTATTATTATTATTATTGACATTGATAATTTAGATATTGACTTACCTAACAAAGAATTTTAAAAAAAGCATACTGGCTGTTGAGCTGTTGATTTTGCTGCTACTGTTTTTATTGAAGAAATAACGGAAGATGGCTGAATAAAACACTCGTTGGAAGAAAAATTACGAGTTGAATTCGTTGCCAGAGGTGAATTAATTTGCAGCCGACTTCGTTTAAAATTTCTTATTTCACTTTCAGCTCGTCTTTTACATTGTTTTTTATTTTCTTTCCTAAGAAAAAATATTTTTTCTTAGGAAAGAAATGAAAATAAAGCAAAATTTAATAAAGATCAATGAGAAAACGTTGCCAAACTTGGTGCCTTATACGATGTTCACCGCTGGCGCCTGCGGACCCCGCAAGTCGCACCGCGTGGATGCCCTTAGGTGACCAAATTCCCTAATTCTCCGTACGAAATAAGACATGAATGCCACAAATGAAGACAATTTAGCTAAGCGTATCACATTTAGATGGGAAACTAAAAAAGGCCTATTTTTATACTATTTAATCAAATTAATAAAGCCATTTCTATTAATAAGCAAAATAATTAAAATTTACTTCACTAATTTATCGACAAACATTTAACTTACGTGGCAACTGTCGGCATCTTGCGACCCAAACAATTAGATTGGGGGGAGAATAATGCCTTTCAGCCTCCCTAAATCATAAAGCCGAATGTTAGTAATATTCGAAGCCGAACAATTCTAGAGGTCGGCTTAGGAGAGCAGGAAATTTGTAAATTCGGAAACTCTGCTCTGGTTTTTTTCTTCAATCTTTTTTTAGTTTTAAGTAATATTGCTTTGAATTATAACTCACAGGTTAAGGAAGGGTAGTGGGAGGAATCCAGAGGGATCCAAATGAATTCAAAAAAGATGACTTTTTAACTATCCGATTCGCTGCTATTATTTGTCAGTATTCTTATTTCTTTTCCTTCTTTCTTTCCTTTTATTCGCTCTTCATTCCTCCACTTTTATCGCCCTATTTCATTCTCGCCAGGAATTTGCCAGAAGGTCACTCCTTCTCTCTCTATTATTATTATTATTCTTTATTATTTTCTCATTTAAAGCGTGCAATAGTTTTCTTTTTCCACTAATTTGCAGTTTTTATTGCTTTTTTTTTGACACACTTTCACACCATATTTTTTAGCATTTCAAATTTCAGGTGAAATTTTTCTTCAGAAAAATAGCAGATTTTGTGAAAATGAATGCAATAGGTGATAAAGAACTTTTGAAAGAGTTACAAACTGGTGTTACTTTTTCATTGAAGGTATGTTTTTTTGAAAAAACGCGCCTTTTTAATAATTCGATTGTGAATTGACGAAGTTAGACAGATAAAACTGATATCTGTAAGGATTACGTAATTTGCCCTACAGCATTCAATTATGAGATAGATTAGATTATGGACACCGCTCGCTGAGGCATTCAAGAGGTATACAAGTCAGTCCAAAGCATATTATCATAGATCTTATAAACACGTATGAAGAAATGTAAGAGATCCTAGACAGTGCATCGATAAAAATTTTGCTTAAATCTGTCAGAAGAATTAGAGATGAAAGTCTTTTCGTATTATATGGCATTGAGAAAAATACCTATTCTATCAATTCATCTCGTAAAAGTGCCAGACTTTAAATTTCTTCGATGCATTCTTATACAACATGAAAAATATGAAACTGTGCTGATAATTACTAGAAATATCTTCTTTCATCAGGCGAAACTTCTTTGGAATCACCACGGAATCACTATCAAAACGAACTTCTACCTGACTTGTAGCTCGTAGCTCATTACGTAGCTGCGAAAAAACGTGATCAATAAAATGTAAGATATTGGAAAGCTACCTACGTTTGACCTATTATATTTAGAGCACACTTTACATTCCGAGCGGATAAAACATCACGTTTTCATCCATCTTTACTCAAATATCATTTGTATTAACGGTTTCTCTTATTGCGATGGTTAAACCATCTCCTTCGCCGCTTTTCGCGGGAATTAAGCATACTTACATCGCTACTTACTATATATACTTATGAAGGATGGTTTCAGAAGCGAGAAAGATTAATCAAAACATGAACTGATACAACCAGAAGAAATTTTGAACGTATAGGCAACTCAGCGATACATGGGCTTAAAGGTGAAAAGTAGGAGTGGCCGCTGATGCTTTTAGATATTTTATCTGTCGTCTGGCTCTGAATCTTTCTTCGAATCTCCAAAGTAGCCAACAGTGCCAGCTTAACCATTAGTCTTGCGAGCTTTCCTTCTACAATTGCACATTGCGTATTCAATTGCACACTGGATAGAAACAAAATTGATTAATTTAAACAGAAATTGTTAATTTATAATTAATGATTTTAAATTTAAGTTATTTTTTGTTTTTGATTAGAATATATCTAACAAATTCAATCTAAATAAAAAATTTTCTAATGTTGGGTGCAACCGGTGAGATATGGAAACTCTCTCTTTCGAGAGAAATAATACTGAAAAATTCTGGTGGTGATGGCCACATACTTGTACTTCTGTCGCAAATGATTACGATTTGTTGGCGAAAATTCTAACCTTACTAATAGCCAGCCGCTCTAGCCTAGCTAAAATACTCGTTATTGAATGAATTGGGTGATATGGTAAAATAAAGTTTTCTATCTCTAATTTATTGCTTTCTTTTATATCCAAGTTTATTTTTCATTTTCGTCAAAAAATTTGTTTTCCTTATTTTTTAATCATATTATTTAATTATTTTTTAATACTTATGCATAATATGCGAATTTTACAATAGATTTTTGATTTCTAAATTCCTTAAATTTTAATTTACCTGTTGCGATTTTATAGTTTATTTTAATTTTTTTTGGTGTAGTGGTGAATTGTGCAAATATTTGGTGGATTTATTTTCTTTTACACTTCTTTCTGTTTTACTTGGCTCTATTCTTTTATATCAGTTTTTGTTCTTGAACTTATTTATGAATTTTTTTTAGCTTTTAAAGCAGATTTTTTTGCAGTATTTGGGTTATGTGTCAATACTTGAATCATTAAAGAAGCTAAGCGACTCAGCCGAAAGAGAAAATCTAACGAGGTTTTTTTATATTTAAAAGTTATTTAATAAATGAGTCATTTTTTATGTTAATATCTATTTTTAAAGTGGATGAATGCCCTTTATTTTGGAATATTTATTTTTTAAAATTGCTTTTCATCTTAAAATTATTATGTTTTTTATTATGTTTTTACGAATTATTTTTATTATAAAATATTAAATATGCCATTTGTAAATTATCTCTAAATAAATTCCGGTGGTGTACTTTAATAAGTAAAGACTATTTGTCATCAGTTTTTCAGGCATTGCATGTATCTGGTTTGCAGCCGTCTAAATATTTCACCACCCAATCCAACTGTAGATGAATCTCTCCTTTCGGTGAACCAATATTTTTGATTTTTAAGCGACAGATAAATATGTATTAGATAAATTGCTGTATCTGTAATATCCAGAAAAGAACAACAAATGAGACCACGGCTTCATACTTCGAAATCTCCAATTATTATATGGAAATCGTTAAATATTCTTTAAAGCTGGAAAAATCTCTCTTAATCCGACTGAATAACCATGAGCGTCGTGCTAAACTCTTGCCATAATTCATTATTGATCGTTTTGAACCACTTTTTGCCACTTGAACTTCCTTAGATTTAGTTATAGCCCTTTAATACCACGTAGTTCCATCAATGCTCTCCTTAAAATTCATGATTCATTTTTTCTGTTGTGACAAGTTGCGAAACCATGAGGAGCAATATGATGGTGAGGGATGCATTATGGGAGGATAACGGAAGCTGGGAGGAGGCGAGGCATGAAAAAAGATAATGGAAATCTGATACTGGCGATGCGTCTGCTCTTCTACTAACTTGGAAAAATCTGTTTAGTCCGACAAGCCAGTGAGTTTAACTAGAAATGGTAAATATTCCTAGAAAAAATCTGAAGTTTTGAGGGTACGTCAGAAAATATGATTACTTCAATTTGAACATGGTTTTTCCATCTGTTGGGCGAACTTTTTTTATTATTATCATAGTCTCTCTCCCTGGGTGATATGTTTTATTCTCAACTTTTGGTCTTCCATCAGAGGCATAGTTTGAGTTTTCTGCGCAGTATCTTAGCTGTTTCTAGTAGTGAACTGATATCTCTGATATATTCTTGGAATCTGTTGCCACTTTTCTAGTTTGGGACTCACACTCCTAGTGATACTATTACCACAGAAACTACTCTGGCTTTCACTTTCCATATTTGCTCTAGTCTCTCTTCCAGCTTCTAGTATTTCTCTAAATTATATTCTTTCTTCCTAATGTTCCTTTCACTTTATTATGTCCATAATCAGTGTTGATTTTAGCTTTTGTTTGCTACAACGATATAAGACCAGTACTTATTTTCTGGATGGAGAAGTTCCTTTGGATTTTGACTTTGTTGTTCTCCACGATTGTCTGAGAAATCTTCGATCTGATCTTGGGGGGGGGGGGTCTAAGCCATATCATCTCAGATTATATATATATATATATATAATTGTTTTATATAGTTTTATTTGTTATTTAATATTTCCATTATGTCAGAAAATTGGTTCTATCACAGTGGTTAACAAAATTGTTGAATTAAACGTTGCATTATATGCATTTGTTATCATCGATGATGATGGTTTACGAATTATAGAACATCATCCAATTGATGTAATATCGTTTGCTTCACCGGGCAGAGAGGTTCAGTTCAATTAAAAATGAAGTACTTGTAAAAAATGAAGCTTCTTAATTTTTATGTGGCAAGCAATTCTTCGGCTTTAAATTTACTTTAAATTTGCATAGAATTATTTCGACATAGCCTATCTCTTTAAAATGGAAAAAATAAAATGGTAACATAATTCCTATATGAGATTTTTCGATGTCAATTTTCTAAATTATTTCAAAGCTTAAACTTAACATAAAATGTTTTTATAGGACTGCCTTAAAGGAATTCTTTGTTTCGTTTCTAATATAAATAAGGAAGCTGGAAGACGTTGTTTAGTTTTCCAAGAGCCAGATGGTAGTGTCGATTTCATTATGGAGACAATGGGGAAAATCTTTCGTCTAAAAAATGAAGGCAGTCCATCAGTTTTATATTTTTTTTGTTTGGAATTAAATATTTCATTATAATTTTGGCGAATTTTTTCTAAAACTTCTGCATATATTAGTTGTTCTTACAGGATTTAATAGAAAAAAATCAATTGGTTGCTTTACAATGGATCCTTCTTTTCCGCTTTATTATAGTAAGTTTGAATAAGGTTGATTAATCGAACTTTTACTATTTGCTTGATTTCATATGGAATAATATATATAATGATTTATTGTGGTCTTATTTTATTTAGCAAAAGAATTTAGCAAAAAATATAGTCTATAATTTTTTATTATTCTTTATTATTTTTGTTCCAATTTTTTCGATATGCAATTACAGATCATGAATATATGAATATTTGTTCATTGCCAGTGGCTAAAGGCTTGGATAAAAAAATTTGGTTCCATGGAGAGATTGATCGTGCCAGTGCAGAATCTTTATTGCGTAATGAGGGGGACTTTCTCGTTCGTCTCAGTCGAAGTACTACCAATAATTTCGTGCTTTCTGGATTTACCAATTCAGTTCCTAAACACTTTCTTCTTCTTGATGAGAATGATTTAAAAGTTTGTTTAACCTCATTCATTCTCATTCTTGAATCATATGAATTTTTTTTATTTTTAACGTCTTATTTATTTTATTTAAAATAACACATTTAGTTTTAATTTTTTCTTTTGGAAGGCGTCTTTAAAAACTATTTTAAATAATTTTATTCATGACATATATTGGCAAGTTTTTATCGTCCGTGCAAAATTGTCCTTTATTAATATCAATTTTATGATACAAGACTATTTTTTATATTTTTTTTATTTCTTAACTTTTAGTCATGTCGTATAAAATCATAGCTTACTAATTTTCAAATTCAAAACTAATCAAATTTCATTTCTTTCATTTTTGATAACCGGTCGAGAGAATTTCAGGTTCGTAAGCAAAGTCAAGTGTTTGAAACGATTGTCGAATTGATAGATCATCATCGCGCATGGAATGTGCCAATTATCTCAGAAGGCAGTGAATTACACCTTATCCGACCCATCGTAAGAGGAGCGGCAACAGCCCGCCGATAAAAACCCTTTGTTTCTTAATGGCAGCGATCATCTTCGTTTTTACAGTCGTCTTTTTGCGATCCTTCTCGTCTTCATTTCGTATTCTTGACACCAATGTATCCTGTGATCAGGTACATTTTCTGATCTTTTTTGTTAAATTTTCATTTGATTTTAGTAGAGATGTTATTAATAACATTATAATAGTTTTTGGTAAAAACTTAATACTCAAGTTTTTTTAAAATATGAAAGGCATTCATCATTTATAAATGCGTTAATATATATTTTTTTATTATTGCAAAATTGCGCTTTTCAAAAATTTCGAAAATTGAGAATATTTTTAAAAATTATTCTATTTTTTTTTTCAAGAAAGAATGGAAGAATTTGAATAATTATAAATTAGAAATTAGAACTAACCAAAAATAAGGCATCAAAAGGACAATTGTTACTTTATTTAATAGTTTATAATGGGTTGAATGAAATTTACATAATTATGTGATAAATAAACTTTATTTAAAATTTATTTTTTTCATCTTCATAATCTCGCATTGAGCTTTCATTTTTTGGCCGTATTTCTTGTCCATTGACCTTATTCATGATCCAATATTTATTTTTATAAATTTTAGGATTTTTTCTTCAAATTATTTTTTTTATATTCATATATTTCTCGTATATTTTATTTAAATAATTTGATCCACTGAACGATATTTATAGGGGAAAGGAACTGGTTTCCGATAATTATTTCATTTCATTTCATTTTTGCTTCTGCTGTAATTTATATATATTCTTTTTTTATTACAATATTTGTAAATATTCATTTTTTCAGAACATTTTTGTGCCTTCTTGTTACATTCCACTCGTTGATAAATTTTTATTGCATTATATCTTTTCTTGCAAATTTTGTAGTGATTCGTTAATTTCCACATCAATAAAAATTGAAAAGTAATAATTATGGTTAAATTGAAGGTTTCACGGAAACATGGAAACAGGAAACGAATTTTTTTAATGCTTATGGAATTTATGAAATATTCTTTGGAAAAGGTGCATCATAGGTAGTATTTGTTTCAGAAAGAAAACTTCCCTAAGTCAATGGATGTAAAAGTCCTAGAGGGATACTGGTAGTGGCTTCATTTGTTCTCCGATTTCAAATGTCTATTATATTAAAGTGAACCACCTTAGCACGTACAAGACCTCTCTGTATTTTAGTGTACTTCATGATCCAGACCATTTTCTGCTGATTTACTATTGTTAAACCCAGTTATATATTTTCATTGCCCACCCCTTTTATGTTGCCTTAATGTTTTTCAAATCTCGCAGTGCATCACAACTATAATTTATGATATAAATTATAAAGGTTACAGCAATGACTGTGATGAAGAAGAAGGAAGTTGGTGAGGTGGAGGATCGAGGTATTAAGGATGAATAGTGTAGACGTGTTAAAATTAGGATTCAGAGTAAGATTAAGAGAGTGATAAAAGATATCAAAGAAATATAGCGAGTTTTAAGAAGAGGTGAGGAGGTGTTACGCATCGGTTGAAAACATATCTGGAGCATGAATCTCCTTGACTAATGTAACTATTGTTGACAGTGAATTATGGTCTTCAGATTTTAAGTGAAAGCTTATTTTTAGGCTTTTAGATCCTTTATTTCTTTTTACAATCAGTTGAATGACTGAGTAAAAAAAAAATAACCGAATAACCGAATAGTAATCGAAAACGATTCTCGCCGACAATCTTTCTATGTTAATTAGAGTTACTCTGCATTTATATTTTTTTCGCTCCATTGCCATTGTCATAAAGATTAGTGATTGATAACTGAAATATGGACCTTGAGCGATAGGAAAAAAGTCATTCATAACCCTTCGCAAGATAATTTCAGTTTTTTTCTCTAATTTTCTATAAAGTTGGGTAGAATGGTCTAAAGAATTCATTAAATTATTAATTCTATATTATGAATTGTCCAGAAATAAACCGAAAGGTGATTATGGACAACCTTTGGATGATTGTTAAAGAAAATGTTTTGATCTAAGCAAAACAAGGGATTTGATTAATAGATGTCATCTTTAGAATGTATTCATCGGTTGGAGATGAAGTCAAGGGAATTGGGAAAAATCAAGGGAAGGGAATTGACTGATAAAGGGGTCATCAATGATCGGAATTGTTCTTATCAAAACCTATTAACTTAACAATTTAAAAAATTCGTC